>PVIA01005004.1:0-124644 GCA_004024845.1 Tonatia bakeri
CAGGGGAGTGGGAGGAGGAGAGAGGGGGGAAAAGGTACAGAGAGTAAGTAGCATAGATGGTAGGCAGAAAACAGACAGGGGGAGGGTAAGAATAGTATGGGAAATGTAGAAGCTAAAGAACTTATAACACATGGACATGAACTAAAGGGGGGAATGTGAGTGGGAGAGGGTGTGCAGGGTAGAGGGGAATGAAGGGGGGGTAATGGGACAACTGTAATAGCATAATCAATAAAATATATTTTAAAAATGTTCAAAACTGTAAAACAATACAACTCTAAGTTTTTTATTTTAGAGAACACATTTTTATAAAAATTATGTTAACATGTTAAGAATATATTAGCTATTTAAAAATAATACTATTTAAAGTCTGTTTTTAACATTTATTTCCACATGTTTAATACAGTAAATGCCTATAACTTCAGACCACATAAATAAGTTTTCTGCCCTGGCTGTTGTGACTCAATGGATTGAGTGCCAGCCTGTGAACCAGAGGGTTGCCAGTTCGATTCTCAGTCAGGGCACATGCCTATGTGGTTCATGTCCCCGGTTGGGGGCATACAAGAGGCTACCACACATTGATGTTTCTTTCCCCTTCTTTCTCCCTCCCTTCCTCTAAAAATAAATAAATAAAATCTTTTTTAAAAATCTTAAAAAAAAAGTTTTCTGAAGTCCTCAATAATTTTTAAGAGTGTAAAAGGGGGATGGGAGTAAAAGATAGAAAACTGTACTTGAACAACGATTAAACGAAAATTAAAAAAGGAAAAAAGTGTAAAAGGGCCCCAACCAAATCATTAGACAACTTTTGATACAAACTACCTATTCCTGTCTCCCAGGTCTTGGGGCTTGTTTCCAGCACACCTCCCCTCATAATAGCATTTTCAGATACAAAATTATAAAACCTAAAAACAAAAATTTTTTAAACTTAGCTGAAAAAGAGATAAGAGAGCAGCCACAGAGAACTAAAGAGAGAATAAGATCTTTCCTTCCCTTCAAAATAATGTTCCTAATTTAAAGACTAAGGCCCAGTAAGCAGCCCTGCCAGGCAAGGCTGGTTTCATCCACAATCCCCTCTACTGCCATCTGTGGGAGAAGAAAGACTGGGGATACAGGGCTGAATGGGTGTTCAGGTGTCTTGTCTTCTTCACATTCCATATCTAATTTGAAACAACAGCCAATAAAGTAAGGCAGTCTATTAGTCACAATTTACAGGGCAGGAATCAGGTGTGTGTCTTGCCTAATATCAGTAAATAAAAATCAGATTGGGAGTGGGTGGAGGTGAAAGAGGACATAAAGGGACATAAATGGTACTGGCAAAAATTCAAAAATATAATAAAAAAATAAACTATTAAAAAACAGATTGGGGTACCAACTTACACCATACACAAAAATAAATTTAAGGTGGATAAAAGACTTAAATATAAGTCGTGACACAATAAATGTCCTAAAGGAGAACATAGGCAGGAAAATCTCAGATATTCCACGCAGCAATATTTTCACTAATATGTCCCCTAGAGCAAGGACATAAAGGAAAGAATAAACAAATGGGATCGCATCAAAATAAAAAGCTTCTGCATAGATTCAAAAAACAGCATTAAAATCAAAAGAGAACCAAATATATGGGAAAAGATATTTGCAGATGATACCCTGGACAAAGGTTTGATCTCCAAAATATATAAAGAACTCACATGACTCCACTTCAGGAAGGCAAACCACCTTATTAAAAAATGGGCAAAGGACTTGAACAGGCACTTCTCCAAGGAGGACATAAAGAGGGCCCAGAGATATATGAAAAGATGCTCAACATCACTAGTCATCAGAGAGATGCAAATTAAAACCACAATGACATACCACTTCACACCAGTGAGAATGGCTATCATAAACAATCAACAAATGCTGGCGAGGTTGTGGAGAAAAGAGAACCCTTGTACACTGTCGGTGGGAATGCAGACTGGTGCAGCCACTGTGAAAAACAGTATGGAATTTCCTCAGAAAACTAAAAATGGAACTGCCTTTTGACCCAGAAATACCACCATTGGGATTGTACCCTAAAGATCCTAAAACACCAATTCAGAAGAACCTATGCACCCCAATGTTCATAGCAACACAATTCACAATAGCCAAGTGCTGGAAGCAACCTAAGTGCCTATCAGTAAACAATTGGATCAAAACACTGTGGTACATTTACACAACGGAATACTATGCAGCAGAAAGAAAGGAGGAGTCTACCCTTCGGAGCAGCATGGATGGATCTGGAGAGCATTATGCTAAGTGAAATAAGCCAAGCAGTGAAAGAGAAATACCATATGATCTCACCTACAAGTGGAACCTAATCAACAAAACAAACAAGCAAGCAAAATACAACCAGAGACACTGAAATAAAGAACAATCTGACAGTAATCAGAGAGGAGGAGGGAGAGAGATAATAGGGGATGGGCGAGGCATCAAGGAACACGTATCAGGGACACATGGACAAAGCCAAAGGGGGTAGTTCAAGGGTGGGAGGTGGGGATGGGCAGGGTGGGGGGGATGGTGGGGTGAAAATGGAGACAAATGTACTTGAACAACAATAAAAAACAAACAGATTTGGATCAGCAGCCTGGGGTTGTAATACAGGGGTCCCTCTACTGGGTACTTGTGCTAAAATGCCTCTCTTTCCCACTCAAGCCTAGAGGTTCTTCCTTGCAAGTAAGGTCTTTGCTTATGTTTATAAACCACATAGATTTCATTTTTTAATCCTTTGTCCATCCTTTTGGGTAACTGATTCCTTTATAATAGTTTGTAAGAGAAAGTGACTTTTTGCATTACTTTTCAATTACAAAACTAGTTTAAAAATGATTAAAAGTTAATGAAATAGAATACAAAAAATAGAGATAAATACACAAAAACTAGTTCTCAGAAAAGAATATCGACCTCTATCTAACAAAACTAATCATGAAAAAATGCATGAAGCATTAAATAAGCAATACTGGGAATGAAAGAGGGAATATAAGTAAAATACACTAAAGATATAAAGATAAAAGACTATAAAATTTTATGCTAATAACTTTTAAACCTTTTTTTACTTTTTAACATTTTTGAGGAAAATTTAAAATTACCAAAACTGACTACAGAAGTAACAGTTTTAATAATACTTATAGTTGTAGTAGAAGTAATATTCTGGGGTTTCCTCTTGAAGTACAAACTGCTCAGTGAATTCATTTTCATACAAAGTGCTAGTGAATTCATTTCTCAGTTGCCTTTTGTGACAAAAGAGATGGGTCTTCCGGGCCTAGGGCTGTCCATCTGGTTGGGAACAAAGAGAATGCTAAGAGTTCAGGGGAGGAGGTAGCACCGCAACTCCTTACAGCAACCCTGGTGGCCTGAAATCAGATTACCCCAAGGCTGTATGGAGCTGCTTGCTTCCGTTAAGCTTCCCTAAGACTTGGACTCAAACATAAAATTCTGCCTGGTATGTCAGTCCTAGATGCAAACAGACACCCCTATCAACCTCCTCTGCCCAGCACCAAGGCTCAGCCTACAATCCCCTCCTCCCTTACCTCCTTTCCTCTTTCCTTCTCCTCTCACTCCTCTCTCTCCCCTTCATCTTTTTCCCTCTCCCTGCCTCCTGTCCATCATATTCTGTTAGAAGACAAAGAGTAGGTGAGTAGGTCCAGGTGTCATTGGAGCCATATCAGGTGCCACACTCTCTCTCCCCACATTCCACCCTCTCCCCACTCCCACTGCCTAGCACTTTAGCCAGAGGGGTTGCAGCAAATAGATGGTGTCCTGAGGTCTAAACATTCAGCCTATCTTAGCCCATTCCCCAAACTCATTTCTGAGTCTGATGTCAGAATGTGACAGAAAAGGGGTCAGAAAGGTGTGGTGGTATGTGCAGTAAAAGGAGATAGTTGTCTAGCTCTGTGCCCTGGTACTGGTGTTAACACAAGAGGCCTATCATTTATACTTTGCACTGTCTGTGGTCTAAATGAATGTCTCACATACATAAACAATAATGTGTCTCAAACTTGTCAATGCAGTTGAATGAATGAAAAATAAATCTATTTAAATGTGTTATCCTGTCCAAACCAGCCTGTGACCACTAGTATTATCTCAAGCAAAAGACACTAGAAGCACCACCACTAAAAGATGTGTGTGTGTGTGTGTGTTGCAAGGTTAAAATCCATAATTGTTTGTTGCCCTAGCTGGTGTGGCTCAGTGGACTGAATGCTGGCCTGCAAACCAAAAGGTCGCCAGTTCAATTCCCAGTCAGGGTACATGCATGGGTTGTGGACTAGGTCCCTATAGGGGGTGCATGAGAGGCAAGCACACATTGATGTTTCTCTCCCTCTTTCTTCCTCCCTTCCCCTCTCTCTAAAAATAAATAAATAAAATCTTTCTTTTTAATCCATAAATTTGTTTTAATGATAGAGTGATCTTCAGGAGAAGGATGGGGATGACCAGTATACCCAACATTGCTGCGGTCAAGTTGTGGCGTCTCCTTATGATCTTATCCATCGGGGTGGAAAGTAAGAATTGGAAGGAGGCCACAGAGAGAACTGAGTCCTTTGTGGACCTTGCTAATGACTTTAGTCCCGGATTGACTATAGGCCCTGGCAGCCCCTAGACAGATACTTCAGGGAACTCCTTAACTTGCCCAAAGCCCCAGGGGAGGAATAAGATATGCAGGGCAGATACTTACCCTGACCTTCAACTTTTGATGACTACCTGGTCTGAAGTGGCCAGCCTGTCCAGGTAACAAAAAACTGATGCTGCAATGACAATGACCACACCTGAAGCCATGACACTAGTCAAATGCATTAATGGACACAGTAGGTTGGAAGAATTAAAAATCTGACCTGTAATAGATGTCTGGTAATCCTTACCAAAGTCAGCCTCTAGTGAGAATATGGATAGGAACCCAGCATCAGAGAACTAAAAACCTCCATGAGTAAGAAGTATGTGCCACATCATGGTCATTTCTCAGTCCAGACTGATAGTATGATTTGAAAGGCCCTAAGGAAGGTCCCCAGATTCCTCCTATCTAGTGAAATGATGCCTAAAATTCCAAAATTAGGGCTCTCTTCCTCCCTTTCACTGAACTTCCACTAGTTTGGGTAGTGCAGGGTGAAGCTGGATAGATCTAGGACCAGTATCATTCTGAGTTGTTGTCACTCTTTTTTACCCTTGTATCGACAAAGCCTCTGAGAATGAAGCGTGATGGGGTAGGTGTGGAAATGGATGGAAGCAATAATGAGGAGACGAGTTTCTAATATTGCCAGGAACTGATTATATTGACAATCTAGGCCTTTCAGGTCTCTCTTCCTGACTCCACTGAACCTATTTGGGTTCAATCTTTGGAAACAGTGAGCTTCTTCAAAGTACTCACCACTCCCTGCCACCTGAGAGCTATGAAGTAGGGTGCTTTCAGCATGGGCTTTATGTAGACTTAGGGCTATGTGATTAATTCAAAACCTTCCTCTGTGGGTACCTCTGTATCCAGGAAAGGGGGAGAGTGGTGTAACATAATAGGAAGCCTGGTTTATTTTGATGTGATCTGTCAAGCCCTTAAAATCCTCCTTCCAAAAACATCACCCCTATTCCAGACCTCCTGACACCCCAAATTTTACCCTTAGAGGGTCCTTAAAATTACTCAGTAGGTCTTTAAAATAACACAAAGATTGCCCTAGCCATTGTGGCTGCTTTGGTTGGAGTGTTGTCCTGTAAACCGAAAGGCAACGGGATTTGATTCCCAGTCAGGGCACATGCCTAGGTTTCGGGTTCAGTCCCATTCAATCCCGGCTGGGGCACATATAATTCGATGTTCCTCTCTCATACCAATGTTTCTCTCCTTTTATCTCTCCTTCCCTTTAAAATCTCTCTCTAAAATCAATAAGCATGCTTTTGGGTGAGGTAATTAATTAATTAATTAAAAAAAACAAAGATAATTTTCAGCTCAGGGTAGGGGTAGGGGATTAGTGAGAAGTCACACAAGAACAAACCAGTGGTAGCCCTGGAATTCCTAGATGAGGAGCTTAGAGGTAACAATCCAGTGGAGAGAAGGCAGGGTGAAAAAGTGGAAGGGTTGGAAGGATCTATATTAAAGCTCTAGTTTCTTAATGAATACACAGTTTTTAATTACACTGAATATTTATTTGAGGTGGCTTTGACAAGGGACTGATAGAGATTTGGGGTGCTAAAGACTCCCACATAAACCTCCCCTTAACTCTACCACTGCAACAAAGAGAAAAAAACATGCTGAGTGCCATGACCATGGAAATCAAGACACAGGAATCCTGAACTTAAAGGGGTAGAGGAGTGGTTCAAACTCAATCCCCTCCCCTCTTAATAATTCTGCTTGTGAGAGGCAGGCAAACACCTCAAGGCTGAGCTGAGGAATACCCAAGGGATCTTGAGTCCTCGGAATTCTCCTCTGGGTCCCCTCCCTGGAAGAAGGGAGTGCAGCCCCTTGGGCCAAGAATGGCAGGAAAAGGGCAGAGTAAATTGTGGGCTGGACTGTCCAGTCACATGATGCAGTCTCACTGCTTCTTGTCACGTAATCTTTCTCCCTCCTCCTGTGGTCTCTCCCTCTCCTTCTTTCCCCTCCCTTTGCTCTGTTTTGATTTGGTTAAAATAGATGCAAACTCTGGTCTTTTCTATTTTTAATACCCAGCTATTACATAATCTATACTGTAATTGCTGACTTGAAAAACTATTGGCAACAGCAGAAAATCCCCAGAGTTTTAAACAGGAAAAGGATTATTACAGCACAAAGCCTTTGGCAGTTTTACTGATGGGTAAACCGTCTGTAATCGTCACTTGCCAGTGGAAGTCACATGGACCCTGGGAAACTCTCTCCCCCTCTCAGGGAAAGCCAGCTGGGAGAAGGAATAAACTGCAGCCTCAGTTGGGAAGAGGCTTTGTACAGCAAGGCAGGGAGTAGAATGGTGCACTGGGAGTCTTCTCTGTACCCAGACTCAAGGAGTGAGCTTCAGGTTACCACCCCCTCCCAGAGGCCACCTTTTACTGCTTTTATTTCTTGCTTAACAGTAGTCTCTAGAATCCAGGGCCTTTCCCTCATCAACTTCCCAGGCATTCCTATAGCTCCAACACATTTCTAAACAAGTCTGAGTGAAAGGGAACTATCACCGTTAAATAGGTAATTTTCTAAAGGCAGAGGAGGAAGGAAGCTTCCTCCTTGTTTATCACAGAGACCTGACCCACTCCTCTACAAGGCATTCCACATATTAGACCAAGCACCACACTATTTAATTCTTCAATAAAATGTTCCAATAAGAATATAAGGACTATAGTTTGATAAAGCATTTCAGAACCAAATCAAAATTATGTCACTAAGACAAAATTCTCTGTATGTGTACTGGAGGTGGGTAGTACAGGAGAAGACAGAACGGGCTTTCCCTGATTTTGCCAATTCTGCTGCAATCCTAACCCCAATAACCAAGGAGGATGAATCCAATTTAGGTAACTATATGTGATGATTCAACAAATGTTTGCTGAATGCCACACACTGGACTACTTCCTGGGAATATAACAGTGAGTAAAATCACTGCCCTAGTGGAAGCGCCAGGTCAGTGAGGGAGACAATCAAAATATTACATAAACGTATCATTATAAACCATGATGAAGGGTTAGAAGGGAAAAACATAGGGCACTAGGGACATGTAGAACAGGGGCCCTGGTAGGGTCTGAGGGTTCCTAGATTACCCTAGAGGCTTCAGGATTCTTTTAATTCAGCCCTCTGTCTTTTTTCACTTCCCTACCCTCCTTCTTTCCTCGCTGCCATAGTTAAAATTTACTGGGGTTTTTTTCTATGTACAAGAGATAATGCCAGGTTCTTTACATGTATGGTCTCATTTGATTCATATAGCAAACTGACAATTCAGCACTTTAAGACAAAAGAATCTGTTGAGAAAGACCAAACCACAATTTATAAAGAGAACTATATGCAACTCATAGCATAAATTAAGACTCTACTGGCTGCAGATACAAAAATTGAAATCAAATTTCAAGAGAGAGAGAAAAAGGAAAGCCCAGACCCATGTAAAATGAAACTCCCTAAGTTAGACTAGCTTAAAGCTTAGACCCAAGTGCTCAAAAGATGTCATCCAGTCTCCATCTCACAGCTCAGCTTTCATACGTTGGCTTCAGCATTCCTGTAAGGGTGGCAAGATAGTGACTAAGTAGCCTCAGAGTTACGTACAAACTATAGGCTTGGCAACACAGTTGTAAAAGAAATGAGAAACTACCTCCTAATAGTTCTAACGAAAGTCCAGAGTCCTGATTGGCCTGGATTTGAGACAATACCCATGCCAATTGCTGTTCTCTGATTAGCATCATCATGTCTCCTCCACCTAGAGCCACAGAATGGACTTGAATCCAGTCTGAGAATGGGGAAGGAAGGAGTCCCCTAAAGGAAAACCAAGGTATTCAGACCTATGAAGGAAGAATGCATGCTGTGCAGTCAAAGCCCACTTGACCTCTGCTGTCCTCAAACTTTGGAATTACAGTGGATGTTGAAACTATTCTATTGTTTCTTCCTCCCTGAAGAATAAAGGAGAGTGCTTGTACAGTGTGGCACAGGCTGTATTTGCCGCAGTCCCATTCCAGCTGGTAAGGCATCTTGGCTTCTTGCTTCAGAGAACTCATTGGAGACTTAATATTTGCTTATGTGCTCGCTCAGAGCAGTCTTCACATCCTAAGACTTTGTGGAAGACTTTTCCAACCTTTCTTCACTCCCGAATGATGTGCCCTACTCAGCGCTGACTAGAGAGGCTGCAGTTCTCTGGCCCTTTGACAAGTGTCCTCAGGATCTATGTAAATTATAGGGAGGGAAAGAATGACAAGCCCTTTGTTGGAAAGTTTTGCTTCTCTTTTGGAGTCTGAACTGAAAATGGCTGTCATTGGGCAGAAAGGGGAGTATCAGGATAGTTCCTGAAGCACTGAACAAATAGACCTCCACAAGAAGAATCGTAAAGAGAGGGGTTGGGGAAGTCACTTAAACATTCTGTAAGGTACACAACAGCACTATAGCAATCAGATGTCAACTGCAACCACCCCTGTCCTTGGGCATGTTTTTGAAGCTGCCTGGATATGCCATCCCAAATTCTATGGGAAGTCCAAAGACCCTCACAAAGTCTCCACATATTCCCAGCAGCTAAAGCTCTTATCAATCCCTTTTGGCTGACTCCAGATCCTTCTGGACTTGTGATCTCACTCACATTTCACTTTCTAAGGCTGGTCTCTTCCCTCTGCTCTGAGCTGTTGCAGATGTGGGACTTAGCTCCCTTTTCCCATGCTTTACAAAAAAAAAGAAAGAAAACCCACATATACAAACTCACTAAAACCATTGTGTGTTCATCAGACATCCCTGAAGTTACAGACCGAAGTTACAGTTTTTATATTCCATCCTGCTGGGCCCCTTCACCCTTCTAGGTTCTCAGATATGGGAGGGGTCTCTTCTTCCCTCAGGAAACTAAGCTCCCCTTCTATTACTCAGAATAACTTAGCTCTCCACCTGTTTCCTCTGACATCCAATGACCCATCATAGCTGGAGTCAGCCCCATTTTGAACCATCCACTCAAGGTTCCATCCCTGACTAGCACAAAAGAAGTCTGAACTTCCACTCTCTCACTACCACCAATCTGTAGTGATGAAGCAAATGGAATTATTCTTTCCCCTACAAATATGAATACCATCTCTCTTTAAAACAGACTTAGCTGAAACCAGTTTTGTGGGGTTTTTTTTAATTTTTAAATTTATTTTTAGAGAGGACAAAGTAGGGAGAAAGAGGAAGAGAGACATCAATGTGTGGTTGCCTCTTGAGCGCCCCCAACTGGGGACCTGGCCTGCAACCCAGGCATGTGCCCTGATTGGAAAATGAACTGGCAACCCTTTGGTTCACAGATTGGCACTCAATCCACCACACCACACCAGCCAAGGCTAGTTTTTATTTTAAATAAGTTTCTACAGGCATACCTCAGAGATATCACAGGTTCAGTTTCAGACCACCACAATAAAACAAATATCACAATAAAGCAAGACACAAATTTTTGGGTTTTGTAGTACATATAAAGGTTATGTTTACACTATACCATAGTCTACTAAGTGTGCAAAGGAATTATGTCTAAAAAACAATGTATGCAGTCAACAATATTGTAATAACTATGTATGGTACCAGGCATGTATTTGAAATATCTAGGGAACATTTGTAAAGTATATAATTGCCTAACCACTATACTGTACTCCTGAAACTAATAAAAAATAATGCCGAATGCAAACTGTAATTAAAAAGTAAAATTTTAAAATAAATAAAATTTTAAAATTAAAGAAAAAAAATGAATGAATGGACCTGGCAATTCCACTTCTGGGTGTTTATCCCAAGAAAGCACAAACACTAACTTGAAAGGATATCTGCACCCTCTTGTTTACTGAAGCATTATTTACAATAGCCATGATATAGAAGCAACCTAAGTGTTCATCAATAGATAAGTGGATAAAAAAATGATATACATAATGAATTATTATTGAGCCATAACAAAGGAAATCTTGCCATTGTGACAACACAGATGGATTTTTTAGATATTTTATTGATTATGCTATTACAGTTATCTCAATTTTCCCCCTTTGCCACCTCCTCAGCACCCTCAACTCCCTCAGGCAATCCTGACTGACTCAGACACCAACCAGCAGTGTCTGTGGCATTATGGATGAGACCAGAACCATTCACACGGACTACTGAGTCCTGTGGAGGAAAAGGGAAGGCACGGCTACTCTCTCAAGGGGAGAGCATCTCAGAGCAGCCTGACCACTCTCTCAAAGGAGAGCACCCCGATCCTTCCCTCAACAGGTTTTTATTGGGATCAATTTGCACAGGAATACAGGTAAAGCTCATTAATCATTGTCAGGCAGGAAGGATCAAACAATAGATAACATGCAAAGAACTCTGAGGGTCTATTCTGAGTCAAGGTCTATTAGTTAAAGGACTACAAAACTTTGGGAGACAAACTCATTTCCTGCTCGGACCCTTATCATTTAATTAAGAACATTCTTAGCAAAGCAGATTTCACAGGAGTTTATATACTCTTTCTCAGGCCTGATCCCTGAGGAGCCCACCCTTTCCAGCACAGGGCTGCACCACCCTCAGTCACTGTTTCAGGATTAAGTCAGGCAGAGGAAGCAAGGCAGCCAAGAGATTAGGAGACTTCTCGCAGACAGGATGAGGGCTCAGGCTCTGTCAAAGCTGAGGGGCGAGGGTCCGTCACCCCTTTTTGCTGTAGCCCCCCAAGTCCTTCCCTGGGGCCTCCATGTGATCATGCCTGTCTGAGGTCGTTCCCTCCTTGAAGAATCTTACCCGTCATTGGCTAACTGATCAAGCATTGGGGGCCAGTTATGGAAAAAGGAGCAGAAGCGGTGCTCCTGCCAGGGAGATAAGCTTTGTCTCCTTAGTGGCTTATGGTCTGAAGGTCGCTCACTCAGCCTTAGCCATTGGGGGGGAGGGGCGGTTACAGCTCCTAAAACCTGGCAGGGCAGTTCCCAACACCCCACACTATTGTTGATGTCCATGGGTCACGCATATAAGCTCTTTAGCTACTTCATTTCCTATACTGTAGTTTACATCCCCATGGTTATTCTGTAACTACCTATTTGAACTTTTTAATCCCCTCACCTCTTCACCCATTTCCCCACAATCCCCTCCCATCTGGCAACCATCAAAACGTTCTCTGTATCCATGATTTTGTCTGTGTTTTTGTTTGCTTAGTTTGTTTTTTAGATTCAACTGTTGATAGATATGTTTATTGCCACTTTATTGTTCCTAATTTTGATCTTTTCTTAAATAAGTCCTTTAACATTTCATATAATAATGATTTGGTGATGATGAACTCCTTTAGTTTTTTCTTGTCTGAGAAGCTCTTAACCTTCCCTTCAATTTTTTTATTTTTCAGATTTTATTTATTTATTTTTAGAGATGGGAAGGGAGGAAGAAAGAAAGGAAGAGAAACATATATGGTTGCCTCTCGTACATGCCCTACTAGGGACCTGGCCTGCAACCCAGCCATGTGCCCTGACTGGGAACTGAACTGATAACCTTTTGGATCACAGTCCAGTGCTCAATCCATTGAGCCACACCAGCCAGGCTCCCTTTGATCCTAAGTGATATCCCTGTTTGCTAGGTAGAGGAATCTCAGCAGTAGGGCCCTCCTTTTTATGACTCTGAATATTTCTTGCCAATCCTGTGTAGGTTGCAAAGTTTCTTTTGAAATCAGCTGACAGTCTTATGGGAACTCCCCTATAGGTAACTGCTTTTCTCTTGCTGCTTTTAAGATTCTCTATTTTCAACCTTTGGCATTTTAATTATGATGTGTCTTGGAGTGGGGCCTCTCTGCATCCAGCTTGTTTGGGACTCTCTGTGCTTCCTGACTTGCATGTCTATTTCCCTCACCAAATTAGGGAAGTTTTCTTTCACCATTTTTTCAGATACATTTCCAATTCTTGCTCTTTTTTGTCCCCTTCTGGTCCACCTATAATGGAAATGTTGGAATGCTTGAAGTCATCCCAGAGACTATTTATACTATCCTCATTTTTTTTATTCTTTTTCTTCTTATTGTTCTGCATGGATTTTTGCTTATGTTCTAGATTGTTAATTTAATTCTGTTCTAGATTGTTAATTTCTCAGCTTCATTCCACTTTACTGTTGTTTCCCTATAAATTGTTCTTTATTTTAATTAGTGTATCCTTTGTTTCTACTAGACCTTTTTTATGCTGCTGAGTCCTAAGTTCCTTGAGCATCCTTATAAACAGTGTTTTGAACTCTGCATCTGATAGACTGCTTATCTCCATTTTGTTTAGCTCTTTTTCTGGAGATTTGATCTGTTCTTTCATTTGGACCTTGTTTCTTTGTCTCATCATTTTAGCAGTCTCCTTGTGTTTGTTTCTGTGTATTAGGTAGAGCTTCTGTGAGTCCCTGTCTTGGTAGCATGGCCTAATGTAGGAGGTGTCCTGTAGGATCCAGTGGCACAGCCCCCCTTATCACCCAAGCTGGGTACTTGAGGTGTGCTCTCCCTGTGGGCTGAGTATACCCTCCCCTTGTAGTTGATCCTTGACTGCTTTTGACAATAGGAGGGATTTACCCAGGTCAGGACTGGCTGTGACCACTGACCACTTTCATGGCAGAGGCCTTCCATGGAGGATCAGCTGTGCAGGGGCAGTGTGGTGGTGCTCCACTACGTAGTCTGCATTGGCCCTGGGGTTTCCTAGGTGGTACAGGCCAAGATCATCCCACCCTGTGTTCTGCTCAGGGCCACCTTGCATGAGTTATAAAGCAATCTGAGATGGTTTCTACTCGTGCTGGGCTTGGAGATTCTCAGGTGAAGCCAAGTTGTGAATCTAGGCTGGCTGCTGGCAGTGCTGTGCCTGGGGCCATTTAGTAAGAGTTATGGGGATTGGGGATCTCTAAAGCTGGCTGTTGCTTGTTTGAAAAGTTGTGAAGCATGATCCAAGACCAGCCACTCATATGGAAAAGTCACTGTTAACAGCTTGGGTGGGCCTGTCAGCTGGGTAGGACAGTGTCTCAGGGAATCTCCATGGCAGGGAAAAGTGTTAGCCAGGTTAAGGAAGTCTCAGTTATGGCACCTGCCTGCCATCTCTATGGCTCTGTGGGGGCAGGGTTCAGAAAAGGGACAATGGCCTCTGCCTTTCTCTCTAGGAGAAATCTGTCCTCCAGCTGTTGCCTTGATGCCAGACACTTTAGTTCCTTCATGTATGCTACTGATGCCTTTCAAGATGCTACCCTGGTGCTAAAAGTCAGAGGGAGTGAGTCTGAGTAAGTTCACGTGTGGGTTTTCTTTAAGAGGACTGCTTGGGACTCCAAAGTTTCTTCCACTGATTCAATCCCTGCTGGTTTTTGCAGCCAGAAGTTATGGCAACTTATCCTCATGGCACTGGAACCCTGGCCTATGTGGCCTGGTGTGGGGCTTGGACTCCTCAATCCCAAGATATCCCTCCTGAATTTTTATGTACCACACATGGATATGGAACCAGCCTATTCTGCTTCTCCACCACTCCTACCAGTATGGATGGAAGTGGTTTCTTTAATTCCATAGTTGTCAGACTTCTATTCAACTTGATTTCTGACAGTTCTAAATAAAGGTTGTTCTATAGTTTTGTTGTACTTTTGATGTGGTTGTGCAAGGAGGCGAGCTGTGTTTACCTGTGATGCCATCTTGACTGGAAGTCTGGATGGATCTTGAGGGCATTATATGTGATATAAGTAGGACAGAGAAAGACAAATGCTGTTATGACTTCACTTATATGTGGAATCTAAAAACAAAACAAAACAAAAAAACAATCTCAAAGATGCAAAAAATAGATTGGTTACCAGAAGCAGGGGTAGGGAGTAGGCAAAATGGGTGAAGATGATCAAGAGATACAAACTTCCAATTATAAAATAAGTCAGTCATGGGGATGTGATGTACAACATGGTGACTATAGTTAATAATATGGTATTGCATATTTGAAAGTTGGCAAGATTGCAGGTCTTAAAAATTCTCATTACAAAAAAAATGTATAACTATGTACAATGAAAAATGTTAGCTATGCTTATCGTGGTGATTATTTGCAATATACACAAATACTGAATCATTATTTTGTCCACCTAAAACTAATATATGTCAGTTACACCTCAATAAAAAAAATAAACAATGCACATACCTTAATTAAAAAAGACTTTATTGCTAAGAATGCTAACCATCACCTGAATCTTCAATGAGTCATATTTTCATTGGTAAAAGGTCTTGCCTCCATGTTGTTGAAAATGAAATTATCTGGGAAGTGCAACAAAGTGAAGCACAAGACAACAAGACCACTAAATGTAAACTCTCCGGCTTAGAGAAAAGCCTGTATTACAAGTCCAAAACAATTCATGTACTCCCATACTGGGGTCCACTGACACTGAGAATGTAATTAAGGAAAGCAGTGTTTTGGTCCCAAAGGTGTTACTTGTCTTCCAAAAACTAAGGGGTTTATGTACTACCCTGTAATGAAACTCCTGTTGTTTCCAGGCTGGAATTCTGGAGCCTCAAATCCCAGTGAAATAGGCAAAACTAAGGTGTTAGCTTTTAGGACTTCTTTCATCTAGGTTGGTAGGGCCTGAGACTAAGTTTAAAGCGATTGAGAAGCTTCTCCAAAGGAAAGGCAAAGACCAACACAAGGAGCTTGGTTCCTCCCAAGGCCGGGGCCTTGCCTTCCTGGGCCACTCAAGTAAAAACACTTCCCTTTCTAAGGGGAAGGAGCAAGCAAGACCTCCCAAGCAGAGGAGGGCCCAGCCCCTCCCACTGCATCAAAGGCAGGAGGCAGACAAGCTCTACAAGGCTGTAAATAACAATAAAAAGAAGCAAATCCTAGGAAAGAAGAATTCTGAGCTTTGCATTCCTTTGTTCATTATGTCAAAGAGTACAACAGCAGGCACCATAGCCCAGTAGCCTGCCTCACGAGTCCTTTTAGTTCCTAGGGAGGGCATTTAGTGAGAGGTCCCTAAATTCTTCTCATAGGTTAAGATTTATAATACCTGATTAAACAAATAAGGAGAGTAAGAAGGTAAGGATGAGGAATATTTTATCTTACATAAACAAAAGATATAAGTTGACTTTTGATTCATTAACATCATAATTAGAATACAGCCTTAAATATATTTTTTAAAGATTTATTTTTTAGAGAGAGGGGAACCACATAGCCTCTTCTGCTGGGGGTCACACAACTTTGCTTAGGTTCCTGTGGGGAATGGCTGATTAGGCAAGCATTTCTGAGCTGTTCACATCTGGTTTTATAGCCAGGGTAATGGTGTAAATGGATCATGAAGGAGCAAAATGAGTTCTGAAGATTTTATTTGTTTGTTTTTTTCAGCTATTTGGAATCTCCTTTCTTAAATGTTTAGAGTCATGTACTAACAATGTCAAAGGAATCCTGAACCACTGATAATCCAAAAACATCTTTATAAACAATAATCTGAGTACTTCCAGACTCTTTCAAACAATGTGGGCTTTAGGGCATTATTTGCTGCTAGCATAGGTGGAGGAAGACACTCCATAAGAACAGAAAGGCTCAAGAATCCACTGACTCCTAGCATTTTAAACAAGAAACCTTTACAAAGTTTCTTTCCAGCCTCTCACAGAAGACTAGCACTGGCCCAACCTGATCCTGAACAATTCAAAAAACCCTAGTGGCCAAATGAGATTTTGCCTACAGGAGTAAACTTAGTCCCTCTTTCTACAAACTCTGCCTAAAGGCCCAATACTTTGTGAAGGTCCTCAAAGTACTTGGCTGGAACTCCCTTCCCATCCTTCCCCAGCCAGTAAAATTCCACGGAATTTAGGTTGGCCAGTGCAGAATGCAGACCTAAAAGATGATTCTGGCCTACCTCCCCCTAGCTAAATCCTAACAGTCCTTGAGGAACTTGGTTTCCAGGCAATGAAGGTTCTTCCATAGAATTATTCATCAGCAGCCAGTGGTACCAAGAGGAAAAACAATCTGTCTCAGTGCTGCTGAAAAGACATTATTCCTACAATCTTACTGAAAATAAAATCTTTCAGTTGCTGAGGCTTGTATCAAATAACTATACTTCTCCTCACTGCTCTCAATTACTGATCTCTTGCTCCATCAACAACTTTGGCCTCTTGATCAGAGTCTGCCTTTCCACTCTAAGTCAGACCCTTTGTCTGGTTATGACCTCCTATATTTCTGCTTCTCCTTGTCTTTATTTCCACAGCTTCTGTTATTCAATAGCAATGAGATTTCCAGTCCTTTGATACCAGCCCCCCATTATATTGCTGTCTATCTGTCCTCTCTTGGACTCACTTCTCTCTCTAGTCAACTAGATGACAACCATTCTACTACCAATATCTTAGACTCCCTTCGCTCCAAGTCTACCACTTGCCCCCACAAAACACAGCTCCTATTTGAACAGAATGTCCTCTGCTTTAACCCCTAAGTTGCTGAGTGATACTAAAGCAAGCACTATTGTAAGGGCTGCTTCCTCTAGAAATTTATCATCTTCAACATTAGTTGAAGTCTTCGGCACTGTTCAGTCATCCTCCTCCATGTCCAGATTACTGCCATTGGCGCGGGTTTTTAAAAACCATGCCACTGTCCCCAATATTTCACCTGCTCCTAGCAAATGACCTCAATTTCTTCTGTCTAGAAAAAACAAAACCCAACAGAAGGAAACCCCAACCTTCTGTCTCCCCCAAATCTAAGTAAACTCCTCTTTCCCACAATAACCCTCGCCCCTATCAAATGGTAGCAAAAGGTAAAAAAGCAATTACCAGTGGTAGTGGTGGTGGTGATGGAATTAACCTCAGTGGTCCCCTAATTCTTTGTTCAGTTCAAGTTTAATCTCTGCACTGGTGCTCAGGATACAGTACCCCCTTCTCCCAGGATGCCTTGCTCAAAATTTTTATTTCTCTTTCAATCTCCAACTTCTCCCTCTCTACTGCCTCTTTCTCCATAGCACAGAGATATGTTCAGGTCTCAAAAAAGTAAATAACCCACTACAGATCCTGTGACATGCTTCTCCCTCTCCCCACCACTAATTCTCCTCATTTTACAGAAAAGTTTCCTGAAAGAGTAGTCTTCCTGACTGGATCCACACCCTCCCTTCATTTGTTAGCTGCAGAGGCACTGTCTCTTAGAAGAGAGTGGACTGGTCTTATTTACCAAAGGTCTGCTCTTTGGAAAACTGCTTTAGAAATTAACAACGAAGCATAGTGAAAGGAAATACATTGTATTGCTATTAAAGCTGGGTTTTAATATGAATAAGAATAATTTTTAACAACAGGAATGAGACTAGATTTCCTCTGTATCAACACTACCTCTGACTACAGTATAAGCAAGATTGTTTCAAGTGTTCTTTAAAACAAAGAAAGCTGTTTTAGACAGATTCCCTGATTCTCTAGATCCAAAAGCAAAAAATAATCTCTCCTCTGAGTTCTCACAGTTAATCTATACCTGTCATACTTGATCACTTTATCTCAAATTATTATAGAATTCTCTGCAGTTAATAAATATTTAACAGATGAATGAATGGACTTTACAAGCACCTATTATAAATCAGATAATTCTAATTACTAATCAGTCTAATGGACTAATTAAATTAGGCCTCCTGAAAAATCTCCACTGATATTTTACTAACTTAATATTAGTCTTTTTATACACATTGAATAAAGTTGCATTTAGTCATTAACATCCTGTAACTTAGGGTTTCACCCATTTAAACATGCCCTGCAAAGTCTGAAATACTGAGATTATTATCGTGTCATTTGGGATTCAATCTGAAAGGACTGTTATTGTCACAGTCAGTGAGGCAGAAATTACCTAATCTAAGGGATATGAGCAGGGCATTGGGGGAAGGAATTTCTCCCCTCCCTCACCTGAAAAATACCCCAAGAAATGCTCCTCCAGAAGGCACTGAGACTTCCTCTCATGCAGTGTCTGCTCCCCTCTGCTTCAATTCCTTTCACATAATCTGAGTGTCAGCTACTCAGTATAAGCATGTCTTTGTCCTTGCTGGACCCTCTAGAAGCTTACTCTTTTCTAAAACAAGGACGTTTGCCTAGAAAGTCTCAAAAGTTTTTTCTTTTCTGATGTGAATAATTGAACATTACTTGAAGCACGAAAAATAACATTTTATCTAGGTTCAATGCTTAAAGAAATCGGGTGGTAACTCCTTTTGTGATATGAAGAAGGTCCATGTCCCTCTACAATCCCCAATATAACTGCTAGATCATCTATATAAGACCATTAATTCTCCTCAAGCAGGATATGGAAATTGGTGTCAGGAGCTTCTTCCAAAGCATTGATATTCCTACTATCATAGTCCCTCTGAAGGAATCAGTCTTTAATCCTTACCCAGGCAGAATTATGGGCTTGGAGGACTGTGCTGAGAGTAAAAAGGTGGCAGGAAATGTACACCATGAAACACAGAGCAGGGCCGGGTGATGGCCCCAGTCCCTCTGAGGCCAGATCCAGAACCTCCCCATTTGCTTTACCCTTGCAGAGAGTGTAATTTCCACTGGGCTAAAAATCGCCAATGGCACAGAGCCAAAGAGCAAGACCAGGCTGGGTAAGCAAGAGCTAGCCATGAGCTAGAGAGGTTCCTGACTTAGAATCTAAGCAGTGAAGAGGAAGGGTCATGGAGAGCCTCTTCCAGAGGACTTAGAAAGTATCTGCCCTCTCTAGGTAAGATACAGGTTGCCAATCAGAAATCTTATACCTCTAGAGGCCTCCTCACTTGCTTCAGAGACCTTCTCAGCAGCCTCATCTTATTAGAAGGAAAGATCATAAGACAGGGATTCAACTAACACCAACTTACTGGTTTTAGAAATGTCCCTTCTCTGTGGAGTCACCAGCTCACAGAGCAGAAGCTTCCCATGGTACCTCTATTTCCTCCCTTCTGAAGGAGGTGAGAGGCTCTGGGAAGACTCTTCCTCACAGCTCAATATGCCTCAGAAAGAAAAAGTTCTTCAGTCCTTCACTTGCTCACTCACTCACTCAACAGCTTCCTAACCGCACACTCTGCTCCAAGCACTGGGCTGCAAGGATGCTTTGCAGGGCTCTGAGTGGACACTGGGCTAGCAATTGCCTGAGAACCTCTTTAAAACAGACCCTGTTAATTCAGAACTTCTGACAGGAAATTGTGTGTGTGTGTTTATGCCATCAGAAAGGGTTAGCAAATAATTTAAACCCATAAATATGATTGTCACTTGGAAAACTGAAGGAACTTAAAAGACTGTGGATACTTTACTCATTAAAGTGAGTCCTCTTAGGATCTCTACCAGATGGCACATATACAAGTGAGTTACCATGTGATCCCAAAAGTAAACAAACCTAATGACTTCATAAAAAATTTTTTTCATGTAATTAATTCAAACAAGCTCTTTCCTCCCGGATCAAAGTCAATATGCTTTTACTGTATTACTTTCAAAAGAATGAAACCAGAGTTCGATAAACCAATAAGCTACCACATTAACTCTGCTGTAACCAAACTGGCCAACCTTACTTCCAAAACACCTCAAACTATGGACAGAGTAGGACTTTTTTTCCTCTTGAATTCAACAGAAATACATTTTCTACTTTAGAAGAATATCAGGGCCTACAAGGGCCAGGACACAAGGCAGTGACTGTGAGTGACATGGTGTCTTCCCTGGCCCTCTTCTTCCTCCCATCACTTACCATACTCTGTCATATATAATGTGCACAAAACCGTGGTGCGCATTTTACGTGACAAAATATAGTAACTGTGGGTACTCCTTACTCTAGGCTGTAGCTTTTGCTCTAGTCTTTTCCTCCTTGGAAAATTCAGCTCTAAGAGATAGTGAAGAACTGGAAATGGAATTTGAGGCCTGAATACCTGATTTAAGAGATTACATTCTACTCTAAGTCTCAGTGTCCATATAAAAGAAGAAAAATAGTAACACATAACAGACAGGATTGTGTTAATTAAGTCGGTGTATATACTGGCCTTTATAAATGGGAGAGTACCTGTTATTTTGGGGAGATTACTGCCCACTCCTACCTCTCCCAGAAGAGTGGTTCTCCTTTCCACTTAATCCCATTTCTGTCAAGAAAAGTAATTTTCCAACTTCACAGTGTAGGCAGAAACTTTGACATTATCAGTGACTTGCTACTCTTTCTTCTTTATCTTCTTCCTGACAAACAGGCTATCAAATCAGTGTTTCCTTCCATGGAATGTCCTTCAGATTAACCCTTGTCTTTATAATCCCACTGTCTACCCTAGTTTATGCATTATTACAGGCCTGGACTGCCACTATCACTGCTTTTTTCATTTCATTTCATTCATTTACACCATAAAACCTTCCCTGAACACTGCTTTTATCACCACTATCATTACCTAGTCCACCAAGGTAAAATAACTACCTGGTTTTAGCCTACCAATCACTCTCAAGTTAGAATCTACTTCCTATTTTTAAAAGATTTTATTTATTTATTTTTAAAGAGCAGGTAAGAGTGGGAGAGAAACATTGTTGTATGAGAGAAACATCAATCAGTTTGCCTCTTGAACACCCCCAGCCAGGGACCTGGTCACAACCCAGGCATGTGCCCTGACCAGGAATCAAACCAATGACCCTCTGGTTTGTGGGACGATGCCCAACCCACTGAGCCATGTTGGTCAGGTCACCTATTTCCTATTTTTTTAAGTGGCCTCCTTTTTTCCAAATCAAAAAAGATAATTTCTGTTAACAATGTGTTCCATAAATTTTTAAATAAATATTTTGACTAATTCATATATTATTTTTCATGTATATATTATAGCCATCTGTGTCAATAATTATAGATCTATTTCATTTATCATTGTATAGACACACCACAATTTATTTGACCCTATACAAAGCCATTTTGATTGCTTTAGAAACTCTGTAGTAGCAAATATCCTCATACATATATCTCTCTGTGCACTAGCCCTTGGGATAAATACCTAGAAGTTAAGTTACTGGTTTAAAAGTGTATGCACTTTATTATTTCTTAAATTTCTCCGATTTTAGAGAACCAGAGAGGAAGGGAAGGAAGGAGGGAGAAAAGGAGGAAACATTGATTTGTTGTTCCACTTATTTATGCATTCATTGGTTGCTTCTCATATGTTCCCTGACCAGGGATTGAACCCCCCAACCTTGCATATAGGAACAAAACTCTAATCAGCTGAGCTACCTGATCAGGGCCAAGAATACGTGCACTTTAAATTTGATACATATTGCCAAAATGAACTTCAGAGAGACTATGTTAACTTATATCTGCAGCAACACAGTATGACTTCCTGTTTCCTCAAGTCCTCCATAGCAATAAATATTTTCTGTTTAATATGTGTTAATCTAACAGTTGAAATATGATATCTCATTTCTGTTTGTGTTTTCTGGATTATAAGTGAAACAGCCTTTTTTATTAGTCTGTGACTTTGGCCCATTTGTGTGTGTTCTTGCTTCTTTCCAATTGATTGTAAGAGGCTTATGCACCTTAGAGTCATGTTGAAAACTCTTTTTCCTTTATAGTTTCTGCCATTAGTGCCCTACTAATAAATTATTTCCTAGTATACATATTACTTTAGATGTCATGTAAAGATCTTTAATCCACCTAGAATTTATTTTGCTAGATGAAAATTTTTTTAAATGGTTAGACATTTGTCCTGAACACTATCCTTTCCCACTGAAACCTGGGTCTGTTTCTGGGCTTTCTAATCTATTCTGAGCCCAGCTCCCCAACAAGAATTATTCTTTCCTGTTGGATTAGTTTTTTCATTGCCACAATAGGTTCTATGTAGGTTGCTGCCCATATTCACATTGTTGCCTTTGCCTGAAACATCCTCTTACCTCCCCACCACAGATCCTTCAAGGCAAAACCATTCCTGGGATAAGAAGTAAATGCTACCTAAAACAAAAAAACGCTTTCAAAGGAGGGAAGATAATGTAAAAGAACACATCAGAGTTTCCCGAAATTCTTTGTGTAGCTAAAGAAGTGGATGAGCGTTTTATTCAGCAGAGCCCTTTGGTGAGCTTTGGACACACAGAAGTGAGTTAGGGAGGAAAAGTTAAAAGTTCACTTATTTTGCATAATAGAGTAAAAGTATTTGAAGTGCTTAGTGACAAAACAGTAAGGAAGGTTTGCAGAAAAAAGGTAAGATTATAATCAAGTAAGGCCATAGTACCTAGGTGATATGAATAGCAGTAAATTCCTAACGGCTAGGTAGGCAAAAGTATTTTAAGGGACAGGAATAGCCAGTATTAAAATTCAAGTTGCTTCCTTTGCTACAATGTAAAATACTCTCCATCACCCCAAACTTTTAATAAAGTCTGCTACACACATAAAGGCTAGCTTGGAGACAGATATGTGAGTTCTACATCTGGGTCAGTGTGGATGGAAACAGATACTGTATAGCATACTTGGAACAGCAAAACCATTTATAATGTAAAGTAATTTAGAGCTCAAAATTAGAGTGACCATAAATAAATACATGAGATTCCAGGAATTTGGAGCAATCTAGGTGAAAGAATAAGACTTTCTACAAGTTGCAGAATGACACATTGAGACAAACTTTTAAGGAAAACTATAGTTCTGGCTAACTACTTATGAGTTACACTAGGATACTCAATCTTTGGGACCTTCTAAAAGGAACCAACCCGCATGAGGTTCAGTAGCATCTTACAAAAGCAGCCAGTAGAGAAGGTGACAATTACTCTGCTTGCCTAAGAAACAAGCTGAGGATTATATGCCCCAACCGTTCTCCACTCTGCTTGCTTCCAAGGGGTCTTCTGATCCCTATCCTACCTAGGGTGTTCTTATAAACTCTCACCTCTTCCGTGATGCTTTCTCCCAAGGTTTTAGCCCTCAGATGCTTCCCTTCCAGAACTTCCGTTTTACTTAGAATCTGAATCTCAATTTAACCTTTAATTGTTCTTTATGTTTTTTCTGTTAACTTCACTGCTGAATTCAAGTACAGGTGCCTTGCAGACAAGAACCACAACCTAAAAAGAAGGAAAAAAGGGAAGGAGGGAAGGAGGCAAGAAGGAAACTATCCACCCACATCCTAAACAACTTACATTACACTCAGAACCTACCAAATTTCTGGTGGGGGAAGAGTGTAGGATAGTGATACAGAAACAACTTTACTAATGACCCTGGATGGTGATGCTCCTAAGTCAAGGAACAAAGGAGGAGGAATTGCAATCGGAATTGGAATCAGAATAGGAATAGAGGAATATGGAGAAGAGGATGGGTTGAAAAAGAATATAATTTGGCTTAGAATATGTTGAGTTTAAAATGCGGAAGAGCCATCCAAGTTATAACATCAATAGTGTTTAGCCACTGTGAGTCAGGAGCTCAGAAGAGAAATTTAGGTTATAACAGAGATTTGAGAGTTTCTTATGTATCAGTAGTAGAGCTAAAACCCTAAGCATAAATGGCATCACTGAAGGATAGTAAGGGGAGGAGAGAAGAGAGCTAATAACAGAATCTTAGGGAATATCTTTATGTAGGGAGCCTGTTAGGTAAAAACTAGTTGGAGAAAACAAGCCTTCTGTAGTTACAGGCCAACTAATACTCACAGGCAGACTGACCAAATAACTGGCTCCATTTAAGATCTCTAAATGCCCATTTCAAGCCTTCTTTCCACCTTCTGTAAGTTTCCTCACTCCCTGATCTTCACAGTTAAAACTATGGTCTTTTGGAAGAAGTGGCAGAAATGGTCAAGTGCCATAAGACAGAATCCCTAGGGTGGGGCTTGTGGGTAGAGGATGCTACTTGTTGAATGTTCAAAGAACATCATACCTAATGGCATACCTAAAAGCTGAGCTTTTCCATCTAGTTCGTTTTATGATTATCTCAGCCAACTGAATTAAGATTGGCCAACCAAAATTATCACTCATAACAGTAAAGACACATACATAAGGGTCTCAAAGAGTACTACTAATTTCTTAATCAAGAGCCTTAAGAGAGTTCTTTTTTAAACTTTACTTTTAGAGACAGAGAAAGGGAAGGAAAAAGAGAGGGAGAGGAACATCAGTGTGTGGTTGCCTGGGGACCTGTCCCACAACCCAGGTATGTGCCCTGATTGGGAATCGAACCAGTGACCCTTTGCTTGCAGGCTAGCACTCAATCCACTGAGCCACACCAGCCAGGGTGAGAGTCTTAGAGATTTCTATCTGCTTCAAGTAGTCTTTTCCTGTCTGTCCTGGTTGGGAAAAGCACACAGAGAAAAGTGACTGGCTTCCTCTTTGGTTACCACCTATGCCAGCCAGAGCTCCTTGGCACCTGGTCACCCACCCTACCAGATGTAAATGGCTCTCCACCTGCAAGATCAGTGTACCCACAAAGCATGGGTTTACCTCCACTGAAAGGTTGAAAAAAATTATTATAGTCTGGACTTCCCATGAGCTATAAGAGGGATTTCATAGGGAAAGTAGAAAATACATAATGTCACACCTATCCCATATGAATGTGCTCCATTCTACTTGGCACTGATCCCCATTGTAAAGTCAAAATCCTGAACTAGCAGTGAGGATTGACGCTGAGGTAAACACAGTTCCAGGATAGGAGGGAAGGCATGCTTGTAAGTTCTAGGGAAATCCTGGAAGAGGTCAAATGCAGGGGGAAAAGCATCAGAGAAGCCCTCCTTCCTTGGATTCAGAAACTGGAAGAAAGGGGAAAAGAATACAAATATGGGAGAAAAAATGCAGAATATCTATATACTTCCTCCCCACCTTAGGGTTCCTTACCAGGTCACATCAGGCCTTATGAAGATACATAGTAAGCAGTCAAACATGTGGTTATGACTCCAGCAGAGATTGGTAAACAGTAGGTGGTTCAGTGGGCTTTTGTTCAATGAAGAACACAAGGAAAAATTCCCTACCCCAAATTTTTTTCATGGATAGTCACATTACCTTCACCTACAATTCCTCCACTTGCTGTCCACTGATTTGGAATAAAGACTCATACTTTCTAAAACTGTGCTCCACCAAACTCCATGTTCTGTTAGATTTTAATAAATATTCCTTTAGAAAATAAAATGGTTTTCTAATTAAGTTGGGAAAATATTATATTCTCTACCTCCCTTTTGGAGCTTTACAAATGCATATTTAAAGCTCCTATTGAGGCAGAGGCAGCTGTAGAGCTAGCATGAAATTCAAGATAGGGGCCTAAGCTAAGAATCTTGTTCCACAAGGGCAGCTGGACAGACCAGCATGACATTCAATTAGACAAAAAGTAGCAGGCAGAATTCAGGGTGGTCAACACTGGGAGATCTGTGCATGAACAGGACTCTACCTACCAAAGCCTAAATTCAAGAAAAGGCTCTAGGATCAGAGAAGGGACCTGGCCTAAAATAGGCTGGAAAGCAAAGGCCACAGCCCCTGGTGAGGGACTGACAACAGGGTTGTAGTCTTGAACAGGGCTGGGGGTTCAGGCAGGCAATTGGACAAAGCTGGATCCTCTTAGGAAAAAGTCAAAATATAGGTGCTATGGAAGGGAGACACTGATTGTCACACAGGGCACAGTACACATGCCCAGAAGTCCCTCCCTGCTGGGGGTACTGGCTCCAAAATCTTAGTGACCAGCAGGTCCAGCTACATCACTAGACCTTGTATATGGGGCTACAGTGGTTAGGGAAAAAGGATGGAGTGTGGTATCTCCAGAAACCTCTCCAGAGCTGTGCTGATTCCAGTAAGGAAAGAGATTCAAACCCTGTAAAACTTCAGGAGGTGAGAGGTAAAGACCATTCCTAGGACAGCCCTCTAGGAAAATATGCCAGAAGAAATGAGTAAGAACCCCAGAGGCCTGAATGAAGCCAAAAGTCTGATCAAAGGAAAATGCACTAGACTTAGGGTATAAATGTGGACAGAGTAGAAGTTGAAGCTTGAGACTGAAAGACCTCCATGAACCCAACTGTGAGGAGCTAGGAAAGGCAGAAATTTGAGTTGCTTCTGTGAAAGACCCCCTGGGGGAGGAAAAGATGTGAAAATTTAGATCACAAAGGCAGTCTAAGAAGCCTGGTAAATGAGAGATGAAGTCAACTAAGGGAGGCTCTCTCTGTTTGGAGGAATTCAGGCCAGAAAGTTGTAGATCTGAATCACAGGTGCTATGCTGACAGCCTCTGGAGTGGCTATTTTGGCTCTACAAAGTTAGTGAACAAGGGGAAACTGCACCTTTGCATGGACACCCCCAAGTGCTTTGTCACTGTTTTTGACGTGGCTTATTTTGCTTTCCGGTAAAGCCCTGCCTCTGCACAGCTCATTGGGAAATCAAGACCAGAAGCTGTATGTGACCAGTGGCCACTAAGGAAGTGCCCTGCCCATGTTGTCATCAGCAGCTTCTTTTGCGCCACAATTTGACATCATTTCTGGGAAGCTCCCTCACACTTCCTACATTCTGATAGTCTTGTCTAAGGACAGTCACAGCAAACCACAGACCCAAAGGTCCTTGTTACATTCTGCCTGTCAGCTGCTCTCCAGACAATACTGTGCCCTGCATACTTAGCACGCTAGTGGGAAATCTTTGCTCCAAGCCCCCTCTTGGGATCAAGAGCATCCATCCCACCTACCATCAGCTGCTAGTTGTTTTTTTTTTTTTTTTCCAGACAAAACTGTAAAGGAAACAAAATGTTTCTTTAGAGATCAAACTTCTCTTTTCAGAGCCTTTATCTCCAACTCAGTGGTATCTCCCTCCTGCCCCTATGACTGGGAGCACAGTGTCCTCTCCTCTTTGTCCGTTGCCTTAGTCTAGTTCTCAGAAATTAATCTCATAAATTGAATCACACTTCCACTTACATGGCCAACATCCTTCATATCAAACCCCTTCCTGGAGTCTCTTCATTTTTAGTAGGGTCTCAAAGACTTAAATCTAGGGAATGAAATCTCACTGTGTAACTCCAACCAATGGCAAATAGCTGAGGTAAGTCTTTGAGGGGCAGGACACATTCTTGGTGCCCCTAAGATTACACCAATTAATAGACCAGCCCTGTCTCTTCTTATTCCATCACCTGACACTCTCAAGCTGTCTACTCTGCCAGCCCAAAGGCCAGGTTCCCCTGGATCTGGGCCAAATCCACTGCCATCTGGTCTCCCTTAGAAAGACAAAAGAGAGACACCTTGTTCACTCAGTAATAATTCACTACAATAGTCACATAACAGGTGCCACCAGCTCTAGTAGATGCAGTAAGGGCACACCACACCCTCGCCTCTGCCCCTATCATGACTTACTCCTTGGGATACAACAACAGATTTTATTTGAATAATAGGACAGGGCCTCTTAAGCACTAAACCAGAGTTACCAGTGGTGTTTTGACACCTGTGGGTTACACTGCAATGACGAACTAAAGCTAAAGAACAAAGGCTTTTTTAAATCTTCCCCTACAGCTATTTGGTATTTTTCCCACATATGTTGTTGTAGCATCTCTATATATAAAACCTAGTATCCTATAAACAGGATGCTCTGGCTAAACAGGTCTCAAAAAGCAAAACTGAAGTAGAGAAAGATGGTGTCTCCCCATCCCTTTCTGCCCACACCCCTTTGCTAAATCTTGTCAGAGATAGAAGAGCTCTACAAAAACAGCATGGGCCTTGGAATTGCAGACCTGAGTAGAAATCAATCCTAGTTCAGCCTTTTATTCGCTGTTTGACCCTGGGCAAGTTACATAACTTCTCTTTCAGCTTGCCCACGTGCAAAAATTGAGATAAATATTGGTTTGCATTATGATAAGAAAATATATGAAAAGCATCTAGTTACATGCCTGGCTCTTCAGGGATGTGTTTGTTCTTCCTCATCTAGCACATCATACACCTGGTGCCTTCATGTTACTCTCTGGCTATACAAGGCCAAGGTATGTACCCCGCGCAAACCCTTCCTTTCTTTCCTAAGCCCTATCAAAGTTCTCATCCCTTAGAAGACCTGAGCTAATCATACTGATAAAAGGAAAGCAATTCTGATGAAATTTAATTAAAGTAAAATGTGGATAATATTGCTGGATTCCTAAATTAACCGTGTGTATGGGGGGCAGGGAGAAGATTCTGCATTTAAAAATGGAGCCTAAAAATTCAAATGAAAGGAAGGTCAACTAATGGCAAGAGGACAGGGGACCAGTATATTGGTCTCTCTCCCTGCAAGACAACCCATATCACTATGCTGAGATGAGAAACCATCGGAGCTACAGAACATCATCTCAGATTACTGAATATCACACCTCGAGTCAACAGGTCCAGAATAGAACTTGGGAGCCTTGGCTACTCCTCCTGCTCTGGCCAGCAAGCACCACTTCCTTAGCCAAGAAGTTACCACCATGCTTTTTTTCCTAGGAGATTTCCAACACTATTTTAAACTCTTTGGAATCAAGCAGCAACAGGATTTGATTATGGTCATAGCCTTTGAACAGCCTGTAGGGAGCCTGGGCTCTACTTCCAGAATTGTACCATACTTCTCTGAATGGTCCCAGCAAGGCCCAGATTAATACAGAAGGCAGAGTAAACCTGTGTCTTGAGTTCTCTCTCAGTAATCCAGGAAGGAACACTACAGGGAAATTTCTGGGCTTTCCATACACAGGATCAGAAAGCAGATTATTACAACTAAAATGGCCTAAGTAGCACAATGTGCTATGCTGACTATAAATCACAATTCAGCATGGGAGTTTTCCTTAGCAATGTCCATGTTCTACTTGATTTTCTTGGCAAACTCCCAGGGAGCCCAGGGCACTAGTCCAGGCTGGAGTCTCAGGAGCCAGATATCCCTTGGGGGTGAAAAGGGCTAGATGGCAGCTTCAGCAGATGGAGTAAAGAGGAAAGTGAAGTCCAAGGTGAGGGAGGGGCTGGTCCAGGCAGGATTATCCAACAGCATGTGCTTAGGGAGCTATCAAAGAAGACAAAATAACAAATGTTTTAAATTATTTACTATTTATCCAAGTAGTCACCATGGTAAAAACTAGAATTTTGCTGGATTTTCCTTACACTTTGCTAGATTTCCTTATACTTATTTTGTTTTAATATTGTTCTTGAAATATATATGGGGGCTAAAGTATGAGGGACATAATAATCATTCTATTGCATAGGCCCTCCAAAGTTCTTAATCTGATCTTTGGCTTTAACAAGAAGCAAGAAAAACTCGGATTCCAAAGCTTCAAGGTTGATACTCATTTCTTCATTGAATAAACATTTTCTGAGGGGCTGGCCAGTAAGTATCAGGTCTTTGCTCAGTCTTGGATACAGCAGCAAACAAAATATATGGCTCCTGAGTCCCCAAAACTCAGTCTAGTGAGAGGAGCTGACTGTAAGAGCAAGATCCAAAGGAAAAGGTCTGTAGTGGGGAAAAAAAATGAGATTACACAGCCAGTAACAGGATGTGAAGGGAGGAAACCTCTTCAGGCATGCCAGCAGAAGAGACCATGGGCAGACAAGGAGCTATTCAGAGAGATGAGCTGGGTCAGATAATGTCTTTATCCCCTACATCCATAGGGGAGAAATCCACTGTGGTAGTTTGTGTTCATCAAGAACAAGTAACCGGGGCAGTCACAGCCAGTGTTACAATGAAACAGGTCCTTCTCTGCTCACAGCTATGAACTGTGATATGTGCTTTGTGAGCTGTGTGTGAGATCCCAAAAGTGCCAAAGAAAATAAAACTTGAGTTGTCTACTGACAAATTCAAGAAGCATAGCAGGCCAGAAATGAGAAGCATAATTCAATTGCTAGAAGTTGTATGACTATCCCCTCAAAAGCCACCCACTTTTCTCTGGCAATGCATGGGAATGCATGGGAATATAAAAGCCTGATTTCACCTGAAGGGTTGGGGCCAGGAAGAGACCTAGTAGAATGATCAGGCTACAGCCAGAAACCTCATGAGAAGAGTTTCTACTTTAGGATATGAAGTGGGCACGGATGGGGAAAGACTGTGCCTACTGTGTTAGAGAAAGGAGCCACTCCAACAGCTCAGCCCCAGCACTACCAGAAATTGATAGCTGTGGTGAAGGTAGAGAGCTAGCAATGGCAGGAGCTTCAGAGTAAGTGCTCAGCCCGCAGAGCAGTGGCCTAGAGATATCTCCAAATATTTGCTCACTTTGGGCTTCCATTTCCTTACCTGAAAAATGAAGCTAGTAAGAGTGTGTACTGGTTTCCTAGGGCTGCTGTAACAAATGCTAAAAACTGAGTGGCTTTAAATAACAAGAATTTATTCTATCACAGTTCTAAGGCTAGAAGTACAAAATCAAATTGTTAGCAGGGTCATGCCTCCCTCTGAAAGCTCTAGGGAAGAATCCTTACCTGCCTCTTTCAGCTTCTGATGGCTGTCAGTTACCTTTGCCCTTCATGGTTTGTAGCAGCGTAACTTAAATCTCTGCCTCCATCTTCATCTGGCCGTCTTCTCTCTGTGCATGTCTCCCTCTTCTTATAAGAACACCAGTCACTGGATTAGGACCAACCCTAAACCAGTATGACTTCATCTTAACTTGATTATATCTACAAAGACCCTATTTCCAAACAATCACATTCACGGGTTCTGGGTGGACAGAATTAGGGGTGGGGGCACTATTCAACCCAATAGAGAGGATCTGCTTCAGGAAGGATACATATACATATGTAAGGTGCTCAGAATAGTTCCTGGTACATAATATATACCATGTAAGAGTGAGCTGCCCTTCTTTTCATCTCTGGCAGACAGTAGCTGCCATAGGATATGTGGATGCTCTACTTTACGAAAATCATCCTCTCTCTATCTTGAGTCAGTAGGCAAGATGGAACTAGAGTTTCAAAATGAGCTGATGAGTTTATTACTATTTGGTACCTCCTATCAATACCCTAACCATGCCCTCAAACTGGAGTGAGGAAATACCTGCTATTGTCACTTCATTTATTTTTTGAACAAAGAACTTAACATTCCAAACTCACAATATCCTCTTCAAAAGAGTCCCCAAATTAGGATCCACTTAGAAGGAGCCTCCAGAGCCAGTACAGAATTGTACCAATGAGCGTACCAATCTCATCACTTAGAGTCAAGTTGTGAGTTCTGACCCTAAACTGCTTTATACAGCATACTCATCCCACAGCTTAGGAACAGAAAGATTACTGACTACTGACTGAGTCTGAGGTGGAGATTTGCTATCTCTAGGATATCCTCCTTTCAAATTAGAGGAGGGGAGAACCAATTCTCCAGAAGGAGAATTATTCCTGATTCTTGCTCCTGCTCTTGCTCCTTCTTCTTCAATAAATGGGTTTGGGAGACTACCCAAATAAAAAGAAACAGAGCCAGCCCTGAGTGGCGTGGCTCAATGGGTTGGGTGTTGTCACACATATCAAAAGATTTCCAGTTTGATTCCCAGTCAAGGCACATGCCTGGGTTGCCAGCCAGGTCCCCGGTTGGGGGCATGAGGGAGGCAACCAATCAATGTTTCTCTGACATATCAATGTTTCTCTCTTTTTCCTTCCCTTCCCTCTCTCTAAAAATAAATAACTAAAATCTTACAAAAAATACAGACAGCCCTGGCTGGTGTAGCACAGTAGATTGAGTGCGGGCTGCGAACCAAAGCATCGCAGGTTCGATTCCCAGTAAGAGCACATGCCTGGGTTGTAGGCCACGGCCCCCCAGCAACCGCACATTGATGTCTGTCTGTCTGTCTCTCTCCCCCTTCCCTTTCTAAAAATAAATAAATAAAATCTTAAAAAAAATACAGACAGCTCACAACTGCTATCTTCAATATCAAAATGTTCCAAATAAAAACTTAAAGATTTTAAATTACATATATACACAAAGTTCTCAAGAATCGGTAACGGCTTTTATAATTTTGAGGTAATAAAGCATGCTTTGTCTTTTTTAAATTTATATATTTTAATTAAATTCATTGGGGTGACATTGCTTAATAAAATTATATAGGTTTCAAGTGTACAATTCTATAATAGATTATCTGTAATTGTACTGTTTCTTCCTCCAAAGTCTAGTCATCTTTGGTCACCATTTAACCCCCACTTTACCCTCTTCTACCTGCCCCCACCCCCTTTCCCTCTGGTGATCACCATACTGTTGTCTGTGTCTGTGAGGGGTGTTTTTGTTTTATATGTTTTTTTGCTTAATCCCTTCACCTATTTCACCCAGCCCTCCAAGTTCCCTTCCCCTCTGACAGCTGTCTGTCTATTAAAGCATACCTTCTCTAAGCACAGGCCTAGCAGAAGAGAAAACTACAAATGAAAAAATTACTTTGACTACCTAAAAACATAAAACTTCTAGGCAGGAAAAAACTGCATAAATAAAGATGAAAGCAAGATGATGAACTGGGAACAATTCTGTACCATATATAAGAATCAACGCTTTAACTCGTACAAATTATTGGGAAAATGTGCAAAGGACATTAAGTGATCCAAAGAAAAAAATATAAATGTCCAAAATATATTTGAAAAGATGCTCAATCTTTAATATTCAAAGAAATGTAAATTAAATCATACTTACTGCATGCCACATCTCAGTTACCATTTGAATTCATTTTACTTGAATTAATTGATTTATCCCCCCCCAAAAAAGGTACTATTGTCATTATCCCCACTTTATTATCAAAAATGAAACCGAGGAAAGAGAGGTTAAATGACTTACCCAAGGTCACATAGTAAGTGGCTGAGTCAGAATTCAGGACCCAGCAGGCTGGCTCCAGAGTTATATTCTCAGCTACTGTTACAGTGACAAGACCATGTCTCACCTATCAGATGGGGAATACAAAAAACACACAACCCAGTGTTACTCATAATATGAAGAAATTGGCAACCTTATAACTGTTGGTAGAAGTTAACATTCTTAAAGGTTGTTAAAACGAGTCAACATTTTAAATGTGCATATCGTTAACTCAGCCACTGCATTTCTTGAAATTTATCCTAAGGAATAAGTATACAAGTATGCAAAGATCATAACGTTTATCAGAGTATTTATTGTAGAATGTATATAATAACAAAAATATTACAAATAAAAAGCCCAATAGGTACACAAAAAGTTCAACAAATTCACTCATTCAACAAATATTTACTGAGTACCAATTGTGACCAGCAACTGTTCAAGTACCAGGTATAAAGTAATGGGTAAAAAAGAAAAAAAAATCTCTGTCTTCATTGAGCTTACATTCTAATGGAGCATGTTAGACAATAAATAAATAAATTTTTAAAATGTATATCAAGCCCTGGCTGGTGTGGCTCAGTGAACTGAGCGTGGGGTGAGGATGAAAGGGTCACTGGTTCGATTCCCAGTCAGGGTACATGCCTTGGTTGCAGGCCAGGTCCCCAGTAGGGGTCATGCAAGAGGCAACCACACACTGATATTTTTCTCCCTCTCTTTCTCCCTCCCTTCCCCCTCTCTAAAAATAAATAAATAAAATCTTAAAAAAAATGTGTATCAAGTGGTGCTAAATGCTATAGAGAAAAATAAAAGAGAGAAAGGAAATAGGAAAGAAAGGTTTGTTACAATTTTAAGTAGGGGAGTCAGGAAAGGCCTCACTGATAACAAGTGAGCCAAATATATTAAATATTAGAGAATACAATGCATTACAGTATAGCCACACATTGAAATATAATTCAACAACTTACTCTGTATAGGTTAACATGAAAAGATGTCTATAACACACAATCAAATGAAAAAAGATTTTCACCATACACACACAAAAAATTGGTAACTATGTGTGGTAATGAATGTGCTAATCACCTAACACTATATATGTATATAAAATCATCACACTGTACACCTTGAACTTATACAATGTTGTATGTCAAGTTTATCTCAATAAAACTAGAGGAAAAGGTAATAAAAGGATTACAAAACAGTATTGAAGAAAAAAACAGGGAGGGAGTTTGGCAGGGCACAGGAGAGCAACAGGGGAAAAATGGGGACAACTGTAAGTGAACAACAATAAAAACTTTTTTAAAAACAGTATTAATGTATAATTCCATTAATATGAAATTACATGTACATATATGCTGATACCTTAAATGGGAGAAAAGAAAAACACAGAAGATTGATAATACCAATCAAGGGTCTGGAATGAGTGCCAGGCAAGTGATACAGGTGGCATTTGTTGTTCTCCCAGCCACTCACTCATCCTCCTCCCCACACCTACACTGTGTTTCAGAGAGGATCTAAGGACAGCAAATCCACATACCTCCACCAGTTCTTTAACTCTCCCCATCTTCCTTCACCCTTTTCCCTCCTCTTCCCAGAGGCCAGGCCAGTGACAGGATGAAAGGGACAAAAGCTTAAGATCGAGGTAAGCTGAGGGGGCATAAGAAGGATGGAGGGAAACTCTCCTACATCTGGGTGAGATTCCTCTAATTTTGGCACATGGGAAACAGACACTGAGAGGCACACTTCCACCATGCGTATCTGTAAAACTTAAAACAAGGCTATCTGATTCAGAGTCCCTATTTCATTTCATATTTATCCCCAAAAGCCTTGCAGAGCAACCAGGAGGTGACATTCACAGGGAGGTAACAGGTGCAGTAGACCAGGGCTCTGCACCTGGAACGAGTACCTGTATCTCCCTATAAGCAGAAAATGACACAGAGCTAAGCTCTTTCCCCCCCCCGTACCTTATCCCTTCCTCCATGCCTGCACCTAACAAGCCATCCTGGCTAAGGTAAACTCATGTCCAACCCCGCACACCCACCACCACCTTGCGACAACTACCCTAGAGTTTCACACACTTCTCCACTAAGATTCTCAACACTAGGTTCCTACTAAGTTGCCCAAGGTGGTAAGACATGCTAGGTTGTTTGGAACATTTTCTGTCTGGGGTAAGGTTTTAAGTAACCTAGTGGACAAGGTCCAGATGTATCTGCTCTCAGGTATGTAGGAACATATTACACTTCTTGCATAAAGCCACAAACAAGAAACTGGAAGCTTTCCAAAGATGGAATCCATGTTGCTATCCCCTATCTCTCTCTCTCTCATTTTAAAATTTCTATTCATTTCAGAGTGAGAGGAAGGGGGAAAGAGAGAAACATCTATATGAGAAAGAAACATCGATTGGTTGCCTCCCATATGTACCCTGACAGGAGATCAAATCTGCAACCTAGGATGTGCCCTGAAGGGAATTAAATCCCTAAACTTTTGATGTACAGGATGACACTCCAACCGAGCTATACCAGTCAGGGCTATTCCCTATCTCTTTAGCCTGAGAATAGGAGTGAGGTAGGGGACCTACAGAAAGATTTAAATGTTTGAAAATATTTCTCACATACTCCCTATCACCTCTTGGCTACCTACAATATGCCAGGTTTTATGTTAAGTGCTGTCATATCATCAAAATGAAAAATCACTTTTATCAAACATCCCTATCATGTGCTACTAAATTTAAAAAGCCTAAGGCATTGGCCCTGGCTGGTTTGGCTCAGTGGATTGAGTGCACACCTGCGAACCAAAGGGTCATGGGTTCAATTCCCAATCAGGGAACATGCCTGGGTTGCTGGCCAGGTCCCCAGTAGGGAGGACTCGAGAGGCAACCACACATGATGTTTCTCTCCCTCTCTTTCTCCTTCCCTTCCCCTTTCTCTAAAAAACAAATAAAATCTTAAAAATAAAAAAATAAAAAGCCTAAGGCATAAACAGATCCAGATGTCCTGCTGATAGGTGAATACCCAAGCTTAAAATTAGGAAGAGGATAGAAATCTGAGATCCTCCTGAGGGTTGCAACATAAAGTCCCACTACATACTATCAGTCCACAAGCTTAAAGACCCCATACCAGTTTCTGCTCTCTCTCCTGAGCTTTTAGCAGGAAACATCACACACACACACATACACACACACCCTCCAACACACTTAAGTCTGCAATTAAAAGAAATTCTTCACTAGTGAGAGTACAAGATGGATCAGAGAAAAACCAAAAGCAATCATCTCTTCAGAAGAGGAACCTCTTTTCTCTCTGTCTCTACCTCTCTCTTGTCTTCCTTGAACATGTAGTTTTTGAGCAACTTCTATTATGCTCATCACTAGAGGATGTAACATAAGACATGTCTACTGCCTTCGAGAATGTATTATATCTGGAAAGACAAAATCAACACACAGGAAACATAAAAAGAGGGCCCCATGATTTCTAGTGCATGGAACAGGAAGCACAGAGATGCTAGTAAGATAAAGGGATGGGTAAAGTAAGACAAATAGTGGGGTATCCTGATGTACACATATATCTTCAATTTCAAACACAATCTCTCTTTTTGTTTCTTTTTTAGTAAGAGATGTATTCACTTAAAAAAAATCTCAAATACAAAAGTCCAAGACATAAAGTTGGGGATCATTCACTAGACAAAAGGAATCTTTCTCTTTGCTGTAAAATTTAAGATACAATTTGATAACCTGTCCCTGTTGCTACACACACACACACACACACACACACACACACAATGTTCACATTCAACTTTGCAGGATCATGTTTATAGGGTGAAGCAAATTGCTTTTTAAAAGTTTATAAAAGACACCCTGACCAATGTGGCTCAGTCAGTTGGGTGTCATCCCACAAAGAAAAACATCACCGGTTCGATTCCCAGTCAGGGCACATGCCTAAGTTGTGGGTTCAATCCCAAGTCAGGGAGTGTGTGAAAGGCAACTGATCAATGTCTCTCTTTCACATCGATGTTTCTATCCCTCCCTTTATCCCTTTCTTCCCCTCTGTCTCTAAAAAAAACTATGTTGACAGGTGAATAGATAAACAAAATGTGGTATATACCTAACATGGAGTATTGTTCAGCCCTGAAGGAAATCCTGTCATGGTACATGGATGAAGCTCAAGGACATTCTGCTAAGTGAAATAAGCTAGTCACAAGAAGACAAATACTGTATGATTCCACTTTTATAAGGTATCTATAGTAGTCAAAGTCGTAGAAAGAGAAAATAGAATGGTAGCTACCAAGAGCTAGAGGGCGGAGAAAATGAGGAATTGTTAAATGAGTATAACAGTTTCAGTTTTGCAAGATAAAAAAGTTCTGGCAATCTGTTGCACAACAATGTGCATATACTGTACACTATAATACTTAACGGTACACAAGTGGTTAAGATGGTAAATTTTGTTATGTTTTTTTACTACAGTTTTTTAAAAGGGCAATGCACACATATGTTAAAAAAAAAATACTGCAACACAAAAAGATATACATAAAAAAAAAAAAAACTTCCAGAAGTAGTCTGGGAATAAAGTACATAGAGTTCTCCCTTTCATTCACATAAATACTAAAGCTAGCATGCCACAATCACACTTCTGCACCTTTAGTTTTCCTTTTATTTTTAAATAATTCATTTTTTATTGTTTTTTTTCCATTACCATTTATCCTCCCTAGTTTTCGTTTAATGATAAGTCTTGGAGTTTGTTCCATGTGTGTATCTAATTCTTTTTCATAGCTGTACAATACGGTAATATCTAACATAATTTACTCAATTAGTGTCTTATCAACAAATGATGTATTTTTAAGCAAAATGTAAAAGGCTTTGTACAGGAATTCTGCATATCTTCCCTCTAAGTAAAGATGTTCAGATTCCACTCTTTATGTTCCAAGCAACTATGATGACTGATACTTGCTTTGGTTTGAATTTAATAGTGTTTGACCTTGGATCATTTCTACTAGGCTATACAAGGGGTAAGGGGCAAAAAAACCTGGAATTATCTTCTGGAGGCAGCCCCTTGTTGAATAGGCTTCCCCTGATAAGTGAGTGTTCTAAGAACCCATTTGTATTAGTGAAACAGCTGGTGTTGTGAGAGACTGCATTCAACTTCAGTGAATTTTTTTTTAAGACTCTTCCAATGCGTTTGCCCATTTCATGATGGATGATTTACAAGTGTATCCACCCAAACCGTGCTAAATGTTCAGCAGTTTTTGACCAAAAACAGCATGACCCCCATACCCCACCCTCCCTATTCACCCAATTTCTTCCCAAGTGACTTATTTTTTTGTTTCCCTGATGAAAAACATCTTCAAAGGGAAACATTTTGCCAACAGGGAGGAGGCGAAACGCAGAAACACTAAAAGACATCAAAATCAATGAGTTTAAAAATTGTTTTGAGCAGTGCAAAAATGTCTCAAATAGGTGTATTGCATTAAATGGAGAGTACTCTGAGGGTGACTTAAGTTTAAACATGTAAGAATACACTATTTTTATAAATAAATTCTGTTTTCATGCAGAGTCCCTCCTTGTATGTTGACTTTGTCATTATCACAAGAAGTCCCCAAGGCAAGACAGGAACAAAGAAACATGGAAAATACACACATCCTTTGAATATTATGGTCACCCTTTACTCCATTATCCTTATAAATGGCTTGTCAATAGTATATCTTTTACTGTGTTTAACTCTGAGAAAAAAAATTTTTTTAAGATTTTATTTATTTATTTTTAGAGAGGGAAGGGAGAGGGAGAGAGAGAGAAACATCAATGTGCGGTTGCTGGGGGACATGGCCTGCAACCTAGGCATGTGCCCTGACTGGGAATCGAACCTGCGATGCCTGGTTCGCAGTCCGCGCTCAATCCACTGAGCTACACCAGCCAGGGCTTTCTCTGAGAAAATTTTTAAAATATATTTATATATATACTTTTATTACCTAAGCAATTTTTTTAAAAGTACCTCTTTCACTTCCGTGACCCTGAGATTGCTATTTGACTTCTTTTAGAGAAAGCATAGTGAGGTAAAATGAGTGAGGACTCTACAGACATATCAAGGTTCAAATCTCAGTTCTGCTATTTCCAAATTAACCCCTCTCAGAGCCTCTGACTTGTCATCTGTAAACCAAGGGCAGTACTACCTATCTCCTACATACGTGAAATTACCATACAGGGCAAAAGTCCATTCAAGAGGACCAAAGTCTTGTCTCTGTTGAACTACCACTGCCTGGCAAGTCTAGAACTGCTCAGAGAAGTGGTAAAGAACAACAAGGAACCTGACCAACTGATGAGAGAAAGAGGGTTTCTGTCAGAGGCAACAACACATGCAAAGGGTGAGTGACAGCTGTGCAGAGCCACAAAGCACCAACACAGATACCAACAAGAAGCTGAAAGGTAATTTAGTCAACAAGTACTTGAGTATCTCTATGCACTAGGCACTAAGATACAACCATGAACAAGAAGGTCCCTGCCATTGTGGGGCTTATAATCTAGTAGGAAGGAAACTGATAAGTAAACTAATGGAAGCAAACTGGGTGCTAAGTAACATGTGTGTGAGTAACATAATGTTGCTTTGTATAGAATGGCCAAAAAAGACCTCTAAAAGGAGACGATGCTTAATTGAAACTTAAAGGCAAGGGATGGTTAATGAAGTAAAGGGCAGGGTAAAGAGTGCTCCAGGGTGGGGGGTGAGGGTGACCACAACCCTGAAAAGACACTGAAGCCAGAGAAAGGAAGAAGAGGTCAAGCAACTTTGAGGGTGCCTGCAGGAGATGGAGACAAGGAGGAGAGGGGCTTGGAATAAGCCCTGAGAAACAGTTTTTCTGGGCCTTGTAGTCCATAATTTGGACAAAATTGTTCAAGACTGTTTATTCCACACTGATACATTTGGACTTGACTATATAGACAATAGAAATGCAATAGAGAATTTCAAAAAGAGAAAGACAAGTTGGGTTATTTAATGTAACAGTAAAAGCTATATAAAGGATGGCCACAGTGGGAAGTGAGAATAGCTTGCAGACCAGCCTATACTAGTGCAGGGTCTATGTGCACAGGAAAGAAAGGCATCTCAGGCACAAATCTAAAGTACAACTGGTAGCCTTCAAGATCTATGTTCTAGCCTGCCTTCTGAATCCAAAATCAAAGCCCCCTACAAATCTCATGAAGGAGTCATTAACACCCTCTTCCTCACAGTAGGACTCTATACCTACTATGGCAATGAGAAGAGGAGGTACTAGTACAGAGAGTCATCCATTGTTCCCAATGGATGTTCCCAATGGATGACTAAGGTTCCTAGAACCTTAGGATCCTAGTAAAAGGTTCAAATCCCTTTCCTTCCCCTTTAGGGGTGGGGAGGGAGTGGTCAGCAGAGTTCATTGAAGATGAAGTTTCTCCGAATATGGTCTACAAATGTCCAGTGTCAGAGTCACCAGGGAAGCCCATCAAAATGCAGATTCCTGATTACCAACCCATACCTACTAAATCAGAATAGCTAGGATTAAAAACCAAGAATCTGCATTTTAAGTGAGTATCCCAGTTCTCCCCTCCCCAACCCTTGACCCATGGATAATTATGATGCATTAAAGCTTCATAATCATAGCTCTAGGAGGAAGGCTAATGGAGGACCTCACTTGAAGCTGGCTGGCAATGTCAAAATTAGGGACTATGTAGAGCCAAGAGTCAAGCCGGGCATGAAGTAATGTACACAGAGGAGTCAAAATGGATTATGAAATTTGAAGACCACAAAGCAGAAAATAGAAGGCAGGATATCAGAGCATGGGGCTTAGGGAACAGAGGAGTCAAATTCAGGAGCACTCGCACTCTTGGAGAAATCTCTAACAAAGGCCATGATTTCTAGCCCTCTTAGGTTGGTTTTCCTAGCAGAGCCCTAGTATGGGGTTCAGATGCCTTGCCTCATATAGGTCAGGTGACTGGGCCTTATACTGCCCAGTATGTACATATAATCAGTCTGTCCAACCTTTGAAAATGAACACACCCCTCCTCAGTAAGTACTGTTTCTATCCCTATGATTCTCTCTCAGCACCCACCACTATGCCAGCTACTAGGCAGTCTGCAGAACAACTCCAGGCTACACAGGAAAACATAAGGACACCTATAAGGGCACCTTTAAGGGATAATAACTAGCACTACTCTACTTGGCACATCAGAGACCCCCTAATGCTGCCTTAAACTAAAGGACCATTCCAAGTCAGAAACTTTGAAGTCTACTGCCTACACACCTTCAGATCCTACCATCTATGTACACCCAGTGAGTTTTCCACTTCTCCTTACTATGCCTCACCAATAAGAGTACCATTCTATATCCTACACTTCTGTGTCCTTCCCCAAAATTCAGAGAGAAATCCCACAGAATTAGGCTAAGCAGAGTTCTGAACTCCTGAGCCTGCAGAGGCCAGCTCCTATGCCTAGTTTACTGAGAGGAAGTCACCTGCAGGAGTCACCTGAAAAATGCTAAATGAAATACAGTATACATATTCTATGAAACATTACAGAGTAGCCAACAAGAATAAGTACCTTAAGTGAAGGAGTGTTCACTCTACCAGAAAGGAGCAGCAGGACTGCTGCAGGCTTCTGTAATCTTTTTTCAAAGATGAGTTAGTTGAACCTAGTGAAAGGAGTGAAGGCTGGCTCTTGGAAACAGAAACTGAAGTAGGAGAAAAAGGCAAGGTAGAAATTCTGGAGGAAATTAAGGCAGGATTTGACTGTAAATAGCACATAAAATACAAATAAAGTAATATGCAATCTAGACCAAACCCTTGTGTATGAACTACCTAATGCTTCTTATAATCCAAAAGCTGGTTCCACACTAAAGAGCTAAAAATGCTAGAAGATAATTTAAGTAATCCTCAAGATTATTTATGGTCCTAATCCTGAACTGCCTGCTCTTTCTTTTCTTACACTCCACCCACTATCCTGATTCTCTAAGTTTCTGACCTAATGATTCAGCTTCCTGTTTCATCTTTGCCTCACCCTATCCCTAAAGCCTTTTGCTTCCTTCCTTGCTTAGGATTCCACTGCACTCTCAGTTATTCTGCCATAAGCCACTAGGAGTAAATAATTGGCCTACCCAGAGCCTCAGCCTTTGTCCTTAGCATTCACACCTGCTTCATGGACAAGTTCCCTGGCAGGCTTACTTTGATTTTATGAATGTGTCTCAGTGAGACACAAGAATGTTAGCTGCTTCAGCCAGGCAAACATTGGCATCACTAAAGATGGTGGAATAATGAGAATTACAATAAGCCAGGGGTAAATGGTTAGACCTCACCCTGACATTTTAAGACACACTTTGTTTCCCCTCAGGTAATACTCCTAGTATTACATCCCCCCTACCCACCACCCACAACTCTAGGGATCCTTCCAATCTATAACAGCTAGGACTAAGAATACATGGTGGGTAAGACATGGGCCTTTATCCAACAGAACTTACAGTCTAGTTAAGGAGGCAAACAAATAATTACAATATGTATGATAATTAAAGGCAATACTTGCAGAATTGTAAGGTTAAGAAGGCTAGTAAGGTGAAGTTACACCTAAGCTGAAACTTAAAGTATAAATAGGAGATACCCAGACAGTGGCAGGGCATTTGAGAAAGAGTGCTCTTGGGAGAAAGAGCAGTATATGCAAAGGTTGTGCAGCAAGAAACCACATACAAAGAGACGGGATGTACTGAGGCGGTGGGGAGGCCAAGGTAGAGAGTGTACTATGAGGCAGATGATACCAAGAAGAGCTTCATAAGACATATGAAGCTGTCACATATTGCTAAGTACTATGCAAAAAACTAAAATAGGTGATATTATAGAAAGTATATGGGTGGATACTTTAGAATCATTAGGTGGTCAGGGTAAGGCCTCTCTGAGATGACATTTAAAAGCAGCATCTCAATAAAAAGGAACCAGCCATTCAAAGATCAAGGGGAAAAGCATTCTAGGTGGGGGTATAGTATAGGCAAAAAGATCACTGAAGGATTTTTAAACAGAGAGATTAGATCACAACCATTCTTACATTTTATAAAGACCACTCTGGCTGCAATATGGAGAATGGAAGAGGGAAAGGATAAAAATCAAGACTGAAGACAGAGACTATAGAGGGGAGAATGAGAAGAGTAACAACACAAGGAAAACTACAAAGACAACAACCAACTAAGGCAACAAGGAGGGGGAGGAGGAGAGGGGGAGGGAAGGAAGGAAAAGCAGGAGCCAATCCATCCTTAAGCATTTTACATTTTAATTCATGTAAAACTCACAAATACTCTATTTGATAAATTAGGAAACTAAGGTACATAGTGGCAATGAAGGAGGAAAGAAAGCATTCCAGAAAGGATTTAAGAAATACTGGGAGTGCAGGAGAACAAGTCCTAGGGATAAGCTGATTGCTGGCTGTGGGAAGGGAAGGGAGGACTTACAGTTACTACTAGGCTTTGGGGCCTAACAACTATGTGGGTCAATGGTGCTATTTACAACCACATGATAAGACACTGGATGAGGAGCAAGTGGGGAAGAGCAAGAGGCTGCATTTTGCCATGTCCGCAAAAAAAATCTAGTGAAGTTGTCCATATGAGCAGTTGGATATTCTGGTCTGGAAAGAGATTTAGGCATCATCCATGTAGAGATGTTAACTGAAGCCATCAGAGAGGTTGAGATCACCTAGAGAGAATATGAAGGGGAAAAAGTCCTAGAAACAGAATACTGACATTTGAAACATAAGCATCATTCATAACAACAAAAAACTAGAGATAACTTAATGTCCCATGATAGGAAAAATGCTAAATAAAATACTGTATACATATTCTATGAAACATTACAGAGTAGCCAACAAGAATAAGTACCTTTGTATACCAACATGGAATACTGTCAAAAGCATATTACTGAATCAAAGAAAGAAATACCAGAACAACACTTAAAATGTAACCCCATTTGTGTAAATAAATAAAAAACAAAAATAATACTTTAAACTTTTCTGGGCTCATTCGTATGTATGCAAACATACAGAAAGAAGTCTGGAAGGTACACTGCAAACCACTAACAGGTTATGTTTGGGGAATGCAAAAATAATTAAAATGTGGAAGCAAGAGTATTCAAAATATCCACAATGTATTGATTTCAACCTTGCTGTGAACCGAACTATTCTAAAAAAATAATAATAATAACTGTAAATTTCTTTTAAAAATGAGAACAAGCAGCCTACAAAGGATATCCTTTCCTTCAGATACTAAGTTTTCTCTGTTCCTTCCATCCCCATCCTGATACTGACCTTGATGTTCTAATCTTCTGGTTTTCCATTTGCCCATATCTGTAAAATTAACTCCAAGTCCCATAATTCTATGTTCTATCCTGTATCCTTGGCCTCAAGATAAACCTGGCCACTAATTCCCAGGCCTAGCCAGAGCCCCAGGAAGGGAGGTCAGACACCAAAATCCTAACCAAACATGAGAGAATGAGTATAGATGCTCATCAAGGACAGAGATCAGGCAGACTTGCTGGCCTGCACAAGTTTCAAAGGAAAAAAGGTACTGAAGGTTTGGAAGCAGCTCTGCAATACTGGGGAATGGGGCCAAGGGACAGTCGGGCAAAATTAGGGGGAAGTAGTATGGGGTAAGTTGAAGGAAGAGCCAAATGCTCTTATAAAAATTCCAAGTGAAGTGCTATAATATGATGGAAACCAGGTTTACAGCAAAGAGAAGAAGAGAAGCTGTATTCTGTGAATGGGTCAGCAACAGGGTATATATGAGTTATTTGTCTAGGGGCATGCAGAAGAGTCTCCTCATATCAGAACAGCAATTCCAGAAGGAACAATTTAAAAGTTGACAAGCTGAAGCAGCAGAAAGCAGCCAGGATCCTGGCTCCTTCCAGACAAAAAAAGAGTCTCTACAAGGAAAGACACGGAAAAAAGCCTTTCCTTCTTCAGTAAACCAAAGACAGGAAAATATCATGGCAGATCTCTAGAGAGTGTGCTCTTAACTTTCAACTTGAAGGATGAAAGACAATATATTTGGTCTACATGTTTTCTTTGCTGTGCATAGAAATAATACTGCTTAGTCTTTACGCAAGGCTGATTCACCATCAATTAGTTTGTATCACAACCTGCTACGCCTTATATCACATGCAGTCACATACCAGACAGCTCTAGAAAGAAAACAACCTGGTGTGAGCTGTCAAAGTCCTCCGGGTACCTGACCTCACCCTGTGGGGTAGGTTTCATTTCAAAACTGAAAAGGACTGAAGGGTTGGGGAAATCCAGAGATCAACAGAGCCAGGAATGGGTGATTCCCAACAGAACAGACTCCTAGGCTGGAACTCAAAACAGAAACCAGACCACTGATAAGACAGTTTATGATGTCTGTCTCCAAGCCTTCAGATGCCATTTTTATGTTTTCCAATATTTACAACAGGGCATGACCATTCTTATCCAACTTCTGATAATTAAATATCTAATTCTCCAAGTGTTCAATCAACTTCCTGGCTTTATTAAAGTTTTAGGAGCTTTGAAGTAGCTCCAACAGCTGTGATACCAGGGGACTGGTGAATTTTTCAGTCTTTCTTTCAAATAAGCCACATTTTAATCATAATGAATTTAATCACTTCTTCCTTCTTCATCTCCACACAAACCCTTGGCGAAACTCCCATCTCACTAAAATATTTCCAAGTTGTTCATGATAGTCCTCTCATTAGAGCAATATTCAATACATTGCTTTCATTGTATTGAAAGTCTATAGCTCATCAAAGGGGTCAAGTATTTGCTTGAGGTTCATTTTTATTTTTTTAAAGATTTTATCTATCTATTTATTTTTTTAGTGACAGGGGGAGGGAAGGAGAAAGAGAGGGAGAGGAACATTGACTGGTTGCCTCCCACACACTCCCCGACCAGGGACAGAACCCACAACCTAGGCACATGCCCGGACTGGGAGCTGAACCAGAACAACGCCCAATCAATTGAGCCAATCTGGTCAGGGCTTGACGTATACTTCCAACTAGTTGAGTGACCTTGGGCTCAGTTTCCTTATCCATAAAGTAAGGAGGTTAGAAACAGATAGAAGGAAAGCAATGAGACTTCCCTGAAGTTTTTAAGTCTAAAAGGTTCATCACATGGCAAGCAGAGTTATTTGAAAAAGACACACACCTAAACATATCAGGGTGGAAATCTAAGCATGAAAAAATTTATAAACTTCCAGAAAGAGAGAAGAGGTTATTATTTCAAAGAAAAAAATTATCCAGTTGACAAAGGACTTTTCGTCTATATCACCAGAAAATGAAGATAATAGAAAGCTGCACATAAACTTTGTAGAAACTAGGACTACTATTCAAGAACCCTAAATCCAAACAAGATATCATTTACATACATGAAAGTTAAAGAAAAAAATAATTGGACATATAAGGAACTTGAAAGTATCATCCATGCCCATTTTCTAAGAAAATCACTCAAAGAAGAGTCCTAGTCAAATAAATATTTAAGATTGGAACTAAGCCAGGAAAGACAGCCCAGGCCAGGTAACTCCTTTGGTGAGAGTATCATCCCAATAAGCCAAAGTTGTAGGTTCAATCTCCAATCAGGATACATATAAGAAACAACCAATGAATGCATAAATAAGTGGAATAACAACTTGATGTTTCTTTCTTTCTTCCCCTTCCTCTCTCTAAAATCAGTAAATTTTTAAAAAGGAGGAAAAGAGCTGGAAAAGACAAAGTATACACAGATTTGTTTCCCTCTCCCCCACAAAAAACCTTTTAATGAAGTTGTACCAATGACTTTTGATAGCCTTTCCAAATACAAACAAAAATTGTCCTATACAAAGCCTGCTTGACAGTCTGGGTTTGTGAGTCGTTCATCACCTAGTGGTCTAATGAAGGAAATGCAATTTCCTCAAGTGCCCAGATAAACTTCCAGCCATTTTGAGAGCTCTGTGTACATGGCAGCAACCTAGCTAATGTCCTAGAGATTACAAGAGTAGAAGACTACCTCCAAACTTATATACAGTTGTACAGGTTCAGCTCACTATCTGTTCATTCTCCAAAAACATGGGAAGGGCCCACACTTTGTGCCTAACTACTCACAAGAAGTAAAGCACTTATTTGTTGCAAGGCTGTACTTGCAAAGCAGTAAGACACAGAGACTACTTTTGTGAAGACCAATCTGAATTGAATACAAGTTTAGATGCTACAAGAAAACTGCAAATATGCCTTATAAATAGAAAGACTGTCTTCCAACATTCACAAAATGGTGTGTGGAAGATGGATTACCCATATTTTGCCATGTATAATGCTCACCCACATTTTTGGCCCAAACTTTCAGGAAAAAATCTTTCATTTTAACTTTTTAATACATTTTGTTATTTATTTATATTTAGAAACAAAACCAATTATCGTATTCCCAGGTATCATTTTGCATACAGATATCATTATTGCTTTCTAGAATTACACTTTTAATGCATACGCATAAATAGAAGAATTAACAACATTTATATAGATATGGAATTAGTACTAGGCATGTATAATGCATATCTTTATTTTTCCCTCAAAAATTTGGGCAAAAAAGTATGTAAAATATAACACAGCAAAATATGGTATTTTTCTCCTGCATGGTTCCAGGGGCCAGGCCTAAAACTGTTAAGTCATCTCATTAGATTACAATTCAAAATAAGAAATAATTTCCTGTCCTGGCTGGTGTAGCTCAGTGGATTGAGCGCGGGCTGCGAACCAGGCATCGCAGGTTTGATTCCCAGTCAGGGCACATGCCTAGGTTGCAGGCCATGTCCCCCAGCAACCGCACATTGATGTTTCTCTCTCTCTCTCTCCCTCTCCCTCTCCCTTCCCTCTCTAAAAATAAATAAAAAAAAATGAACCTCATTCTTAAAAAAAAAAAAACAAAATAAGAAATAATTTCCTGCCAGTGAAAGCTGTTCAACCACATAATAGGATTCCTCAAGAAGCGACGAACTCCCCAGCGGTGGAAGTATTCAAAAGGAACTTGGATGATCATCTGTCAAGGGGATGACAAAAAGCATTCCTATAACTAACTGGATGACAGTCTGGAGACAAGGAGCTTGACACTATTACTGTAAAAGCCCTTTCCAACTCCAAGGGTCTATCATTCTAAATAAAACAAAACAAAACTAAACTAAACAAAAACCCACTAATAAATAACTAAAAAGCCCTCCTTCTGCTTTTTCTTTTAAAAAGCTCCAACCAGGTATTATAACTTAATAGATTTGATACCACTTTCCACTTGAGTAAATATAGACAAAGTATTTAACTGTTTACTTCACTTTATCTGTAAATGTAAAACAAGTACCTATCTCATACTATTACTATGAAGATTAAATAATATAATACTTTAAAAGTACTTAAAATAGTACCTATCATATAGAAAGTGTATAAAATTAGCAGCTTAAAAAGAAAAGTGAGCTAGGGGGTGGGGGGCAGTTTGGAAAGTGAAACCTAAATGTGCTGCTTGTTTTAGTTATCTGTACCCAACCCTCAACCAAAGCATTCCTGACTGTTGCTGGCCAGAGGCTAGGTTCCCCTGGCAACCAACCTCAAAAAAGAGACCAGACCTACCTTCTTCAGGAAAGCACTCACTCTCTGCCCTGAAATCTGGCATCTTTCCTGCACAAAGCAGACTCCCTAAAACTCACAAATACCATTGCTTCAAAATCAAAGAGCCAGAAAAAACATAGCAAGAAGCTGAGCTGATACTACTCTCCTCACTTCACACGATCAATCACAGAAAATCAGAGTGAGAAGGGATCTCAGAGACCAGCTAGAGCAACACGTTTATTTAATGAATGAGGGCAATATGCTGAGGAAAGTGAAGTCCTGTACCAGGCAAGCTGGTGATAGAGTCAAAATAAGATCACAGTCCCAACAGTCAAAATCTTCCCATTTTTCCAATGGGAAGAATAGAATTGCCCTTACTAAGCCACCAGGCCCATACTATGTACTTTACACAGGTAAGAGAGGAACAGGTTAAGAGCATGGACTCTGGAACCAGACTGCTTATTCAGATAGCAGCTGTACCACTTGCTTTGTGACTTTAAGCAGGTTTCCTAACTTCTCTTTGCTTCTATAAAATAGGTAGAAGAGCAACTATTTTATAGCATTATTTTACAGATGAGATGAGATAATCCATGTAAAATGCATGGCACATAGAAAGTATTCAATGCATACACTGCTCTGCTTCTCATCATACCAGTTAGTTGTATTAAGAAGAAAAACAATCATACTAACAAAAGAGACCAGACAAGCTTCTATTTCTGATCCAAAGAGCACTGGGAAGGACATAGGTGTTTATTAGCTCCATTTCCTGGCCCCAGCCAAGGAACACCCAGTGGGTTAGTTATGGAGAAGAACATCATTAAGCCATCACTCACTCATTTCTTTGAATCTAGGGAAGGTCAACTCAAAGAATAACCAAGCACATGCTACGGTGATAAGATGCTTAAGACCACAAATGAAGATTAAGTAGGTCCAAACCGAAGCCTGATTTTTACATCTATGCTATCTGAAGTTGAACAAAACGCAGTTTTTATCCAGTCTCTTCTCCTCAACCCATGAGGGTAATGTAATGTAATGGTTAAGAACAAGAGTTCTGGAGTCTAACTGTCTGGGAGTGAATTCCATCATTTATTTGCTATGTCACTTAGGCAAATAACCTTACCTCTCTCTATGTCTTCTCCATCTGTTAATAATAACTATTTTAATTATAACAGCTGACATTTGGTGAGCACTTTCCATGTGCCAAGCACTCTGTTAAGCACTTTACATGACTTACATCATTTAATCATTACAACTACTTTATGAAGCAGGTACTGTTACTACCCTCATTTTACAGATACAGATGACAAAAATGAGGCTATTTCCTTCATCAAGGCCACATGGCCAGTCACTGGCAAAGCTGAAGTATCCCTGCAGGTCTGACCTCAGAGTCTATGTTCCTTACTCCTAACACTGTTCTACTTCTCACAGTACCAGCCTCATATGGTTGTTATACTGTTAAAATAAGATGACCCACAAAACATGCTTAGCACAGTGCATGATCCATTAAGGTTAGCCATTACTATTATTGTTATCATCACAGATCCCTTTGAGCCTCTCTCAAATATTACTACCTCCTGAGTTTCGATTTCATCTAAAAGGAAATGGTTGTTTTCCTACCTAGATACCAGCTCACTGGACAGCCTGGGGTGGGGTTCTAGCATTTCATTTCCCTCATGCAATACAGGAATAAGTATCTGGGTGGAGAGACAAGGAAATATTTTCTATAGACTTGCTACTCTATGAAAATAAATACATTAGTCTTTGTTTTCAAAAATGAAAGCTTCATTGCTCTCATTAGAAAAGAAACATGCTTACTAAAATTAACTTTTCACCCTGGCTGGTGTGGCTCAGTGGATTGAGTACCAGCCTGCGAACAAAAAGGTCACCGATTCAATTTCCAGTCAGGGCACATGCCTGGGTTGCAGGCCAGGTCCCCAGTTAGGGACGTATAAGAGGCAACTGATTAATATATCTCTCATACATTGATGTTTCTCTCCCACTCTTCTCTAAAAAAATAATTCAATAAGATCTTTAAAAATATATATAAATAAAATTATTTTTTGAAAATAAAGCAGGGATACACAGTATCTGCTCTAAAAAAAAAGAAATTATTGGTCTTCTATATCCTTCCCTTTTCATTCTCCTATTTCAAAACTATTGTATTATTTAGTCATTTAACCCTCACAAGAACTAAAATTTGCCCCAAATGGTGTGTGGTTCAGTTGGCTGGGTGTTATCCCACAAAGCAAAAGGTCCTTACATCCCCAATTCCAACATGATGTATTACTTTATCCTCTGCTAAAGATCACAGCACTGTTTAGGTCAAAATAATAACTTTTTAGCCTAAAAAACTTGAGGGCAGGAACAATGTCTTATTCATACAGATATTTTCCCTCATTATCTGGTGCACAACCCTCTATATATTCAATACGTTTTTGTTTAAAATTTGAATATTCATTCAACTCCTACGTGCTAGGCATTGTTTTCTAGGAGAGATATAGCAATGAGCAAAACAAAGTCCTAGCCATCACACAATTTATATTCTAGTTGTAGATGACAAGTAATAAATAAGCTACAGTAGAGAAAGTCCCTAGAACAGTACGTTGCACATAGTAGGCAACATTCTATAAATTTCTGAATAAACAGTATGTCAGATAGGAATAAATTCTGCAGAGAAAATAAAGCAGAGAAGGGGGACAGGGAAGACATAGAGCAGAAGATGGCTTTTACTTTTAAATAGGATGGTCAAGGAACACCTCACAGATTAGGTGACAGTTAAGCAGAATCCTGAAGGAGGTAAGGAAGGAGGATAGCCTAACATCTGGAACAAGTGTTCCAGGCAGAGAAAAACAACTACAAAGTTCCAAAGGTGTCTGACATATTGGAGCAACTACAAGACCAGTGCGGCTAGAGCACAAGGGGAAAGCAGTAGAAAATAAAGACAGAGCACATGAGAGAGGGTAGTGCTAAATATGCTATGTGGCCTTGTAGACCACAGTAAGGACTTTCATTTTCAATCTGGGGGGACCAAGAGCAAAGGAGGAAAACCGTTTAGAAACTATTCCAATAGTAGTAGAGAAAGTGGTGAGATGTGTTCAAATCCTGGATATATTATTTTAAGATACAGTTGACAGGACCTGCTGGTATATTAGATGAGAGAGAGAGAAAGAGACAGGAGAGAGTCCTCCATATACTCAATACAACAGAAACAGAGATAGGAGGAACTGCCAGAGACACAGGTTTGAGAGAAGAAGTTCCACAGTTAATTTTCTGAATACGTTAACTTCAAGAAGTTATTAGATACCCAAGAGGAGGTATCCAGTAAACAGTGGTATGTAAGAGTCTTGAGTTCAGGGAAGACACTCACACTAGTAATATGCACTTGAGAATGTCAGGGTATATGTGATATTTCAAGTCTTGAAATAGAGTACCTAGAAAATACGTGTAGACAAAGAAAGGTTCCCAGGACTGATCTGAGTACTCCATCATTGGAGGCTGAGGAAAGAAGTAGAATCAGCCAAAAAAAGGGAGGAGGATTGAGGAGGGACGAATGAGGTAGGAGTAGAACCAAGGAAGTGGTATCCTGGAAGCCAAGTGAAACTAGAGTGCAAAGAGGGAGTGTCAAGTGCTTCTCACAGGTCAAGAAAGAAGACAACTGAGAAATGACCACTGAATCTATGTGCTATTTTCTAAGCACTTTCTTCCCTACTCCACACATATCACTTTTTATCTTTTAATCCAGGTAAAATTCCAGTATTGGCCAATGAATACACGTAACATTTCTGTTTAATGCAGCTATACCTATGTCTCTGAAAAACAAAAAACAAAAAACAAAAATCAATGCTTTTAAATCTAGACACAACAGAGTTTACACAGCGAATAATGTTTAGTTAACACTTTGTCTGGTTCAATTGTGACTCTGAAACAACGTCCCCAACTATCTTGCTTGTGCTCAGGAAGTGGAATCAGAGAAATGAGCTATTTAAATGTATTTTTTTGTTCTGCCATAAAGTAGCAATTACTCTTCAACTCTTTTTCCTCCTCCCTAACTCAAACAGCCTAGCCAAAGACCCTAAATTTGCACACACACCCCTTTAAAAACAAAGCAGAACACAATCAAATCCAAAAGCTGAATGAGAAAGAGGTATGCTATGCATACACTTTTTTCTTTTACTGCACAAAAGGTTAATGATCATTTGCTGATTCAAAAGCTGTGCCTTATTTACATTTTTGTCCTTACACTCTCTAAGAGAAAAAGTGCAATTTCTGGTGTCATCATCTTAAAAGAGAATTACTGCTACAAAATAAGAACTTTAACTTTGTGCTCTAGCAAGAAAAGTCTCGATAATTTACATTTCTGAAGTAGAAAAATAATCACCAAAAACTGGATTATGCAAACATCGTTCATACCTCCCTGAAATGAATATAACTTCTGAATGAACTGTGTTCCCTCTGCCTGTAATACCCTTCCCTGCCCTCCACCTTGCAATTTGCCCACTTGGAATTCAGCCTGAATGTCAACTGCTCTAGGTAGCCTAGATTTGCTGAATCCCCTCCAAGAATGAATCAAGGTTCCTCCTCTGAGCCCATAGCACCCCTTGCTTACTCATATCCTAATATTGTACTTTAATGCAGTGTATTGTAAATCTACTTAAGTGTCTGTCTCCCTCTGCAGACCATACACATCTCGAGGGCAAGGACAGGATCTTATTCATTTGAATATCGTTAGTGTGTGGAATATAACAAGCAATCAATAAGTGTTTAATGAATGAATGAGATGAAATTTACCTTGGAATACGTTATGTGATTTTTGTAACACATTATCCTTAATAAATCAATTGAACTGGTATTGATGTTAAAATTACTGGCATCTAATCACAACCTCAGCTGATAGCAAAAACAAAAAAAAATTCTCCTTTCTGATACTGGAAATAGAGGTTTAGAAAAAGAGATGTTCTGCTCAAAATCAGCTCAAGGAGGAGTTACCATACCAACTGCTCTTCCTGGTGCAAGACAGCAGCCTGTGCATCCCACACCACAGGATGGGATAATGGACCTCTGGGTTATTCTCTTCACCTCCCTTCCATTAATCCTGTATTCTCCCCTTTTCTGTCCTATTATTTTCTCTTTCTTTTTCTTACCTTTTTTTCTCCCTCACTTTCAATACTTTGCACTTGCATTCTGAACGTTCTCATTTTCCCTTTAACTTTTCTCCACGCCTCATTTCAGAGTGACCCTAGGGAATCCATGGCATTGCTCTGCCCAACTGGGAGAACTTAGGTCAGGGATGTTGCTGTATCTCCTCATCACTTCCACAAGGCACACCAACATACTTCTTCTGTTTCTAATGAAACAAGTAGTAACCCCATAACAGCAATGCAGGGTCACCAGCAATTAAAGTCAAATTGTTACTATCCATGTTTTGAGGCTGCACTCTGAAAGTAATACAAGAAGGGTGCTCTTAATTTAGTATAATTTTAAATAAAAGAGAAATGTGAAGCTAACATGAAGAGAGAAGAGGAAAAGAAACCATGTTTTTGAAAAAAAAAATGCTGCTGCATTGGAAGGGCAAATTTAAAAAGCTATAGTATACTTGCTGGGCCAGGTAATTTAGGAAAAAAATGTGATCCCTGCCCACTGGGAACCCAAGAGTCTTACTGAGGAATCATGCCCACCACTTACCAAACCCATAAATGTGAAAGAATAAAAAAGAAGAGATGCTCTTAAACCAAAAGAGGTAGAACCCTAACACACATGGAGTAATGTTCTGGAACGGAACAATGAAAACTAGATGGAAAGCTTTTGAGTTTCAGATAAGGCCATGCCATGTGTCAAAGTCAGTGTCACAAGCACCAGAAGCCCAGGAAAGGACTATCCACAACTAGGAGTCAAGAGGATCAGCTCAGATCCTAATAAGCTGTGTAAACTTGAGCAAGTCACTTCACTACTCTGATCCAAACATGGCTCTTTCATAAAACAAGCAGAATACCTTCTTGGCAACATTGTCTGTGATGATTAAATAAATAACGTGAACTCACTTCGAAAGGTTTTTATAACAAGCTAGTGTGGGGTAAGAGGAAGCAAAAATCCTTCCTCTGAATGGAGTATAAATCCTGTGGTTCAATTTCTGAAGTCTAAGCCTGACTCACCTTAACCAACCTGAAGGCACTCAAGTTGGGAGGAGAAGAGTCATATGTGAGACTCCAGGGGTAGGGCGATGACTATTTATAGTCAGTTGCTCCATTATCTCACTGTCTTCATCTATAAAATGGGTGGTGTGGAATTCACTCACCTATCCACAAGACAGTGCAGATCTGAGAAAGAAGTGGAGAATTTACAACAAGTAAATAAGATACATTATTTTCATAACCCTCCCCTCCAGGGATAAGTAAGTGAGATTCATCAAATATCATTACTCACTGGATAGAATTAAGAGGGGTCTTAGAGATCATTTAATCTCTCTCTCTCTCTTTTTTTTTACAGATGGTGAAACTGAGGCTGAGATAAACGAACTGGATTATGGAAGTCTCAAAGCTAATCAGTGACATAGAGCTGGAGTGAGGGGCCAGAGTCACAAATTCCCAAGTCCAATGTACTTTTTGCCAGATCTCAGGTTCACCCAAGTTACCTGTGGCCTGTACAACATATTATCAACACCAAGACACATTACAATTTAATCAACAGTTAAATGTGAGCTTCTCTACAGAGGAGGTGTAGGACTCTGGAGGAATGGGAAGGTTGAGAGCTAGGAAAGGTAAGGCTTCAGTGAGGAGGTGGATAGAGTCCTAGGAGTACTCAGATAAGAAATTAAGGGAATATTTCTGGCAGAAAAGGCTTAAAATAGGCCGTTTTGTGAAGAAAGACTCAATGGATAAAATTTTCTTTAGAGATAATAAATAGATGGCAGATTTAAAGGACCAGAATGCTTTCGATCAGGATTATTCTTTTTTTTTAATTTTTGAAAAATTGATTTTAGAGATGGGGCAAAGAGAGAGAGAGAAACATTAATTTATTGTTCCACTTATTTACACATTCATTGGTTGATTCTTGTATGTGCCCTGATGGGGGATCAAACCTGTAACCTTGGTGTATCAGAAGACACTCTATAATCAACTGAGCTACCAGGCCAGGGCTAGAATAATTCTTGATTATATGTAATTTAGGCTTCTAAGTTTTTAACATTTGCTAATTTTTTTAAGATTTTTTTATTTACTTATTTTTAGGCAAAGGGGAAGGAGAGAGAGAAGGAGAGAAACATCAGTGTGTGGTTGCCCCTTGCATGCCCCCACACTGGGGACCTGGCCAGCAACCCAGGCATGTGCCCTGACCAGGAACCAAACCAGCAACCCTCTGGTTCACAGGCCAGTGCTCAATCCACTGAGCCACACCAGCCAGGGCAACATTTGCTAATACTTTTAATACCCTAATCAACTCTGTCTCCCTACAAAATAAGGCCCTCTGCAGAGAACACATCCACTTTAGGGGTTAGATATATAGGCACTGGACCCAGATAGTGTAAATTCAAATCCTTGCTTTACCACTTACTGGCTTTGTGACCTTGGACAAAATCCTTTACCTCTTGTACCTCTCTGCAATGCAAATAACATTACCCCATCTCAGGAGATTTTATGAGAATTAAATGTGTACATTAGTCATATCAGTCACAATCTAATAATGGGTTTTTCAGTACTTTAGTTTTCAGGTGCCTTTTTAAAAATTTTTTTATTTACTGATTTGGAGAGAGAGAAACATCTATTTGTTGTTCCACTTATTTATGCATTCATTGGTTGATCCTTGTATGTGCCCTGACTAGGGATCAAACCCACAACCTTGCAGTGTTGGGCCAACCCTCTAACCCATTTAGCTACCCAGCCAGGGCCCTGACGTGACCTTTTTAATGTAAAGGAGAGAATAAAAATTACCAGAGTGCATGGCATGTAGTAACGGTAAGTACCGTTTTGCAAAATTTTGTTTCTGTTATATACATGGTGCACATATATCTGCTACTGTATGTTATTTCTTACAGTGGTTTGCTTCTAAAAATGTGAGAGCCACTGACATAACACTCCAAGTTTTAAAGTGTCTGCCACATGGTAAGCACTAGTTCTGTCACTGTCATTGCTGCTGTTATGTACCTACCTATTACAGTTGTTTACAGAATTATGTAAGGTAATGTGAAAGCACTTTGGAAAGTCTTATATGAGATATCAATGTAAGTTGGAGAAAACAAAAAGCCTTTTTCTCCATTTCTAACACTCACATAAGCAGAACCCTTTTTAGGCACATAATTGTTGCTTGGCCCACAAGTTATTTGTTACACTAAACTAAAATGTCCACAGACTATGATTTATCTAACACTCTGTCATGCTCTGTCAATATTTGCAGAGAAATGGAGGCTTGGCGCCAGTGTAAAATTACTTATTTTTACCTGGTTGGGGTGGGGAAGGCAAAGTCATGCCTCTTGGTAGCTAAAGGAAGCAAGTGAGTCATATAGAGAAACTGCTTGCTCCAGAGCCAGGTAGACAGACTCAAACTGTGCCACAGAAGAGGCAGGACTGACAGATACTAGAGCAGTTAAGCAGGGTTGAGTCACTTCCCCCTCCCTATCCTCACCTGGACACCTAATAAGAAAATAACATTTGAGCCCATTACAGGTATAACTCACACCAGGAAATTCTGGGAATCCCCAAACATGTACAAATAGGGGGTAAATACCCACCAAAAGATTACCTGAGGGATTCCTTTAAATGACAAGCTCACCTAAACATTCAAATAGTATTTAAATTCTAGATTCCTAATTTACAGAAAAATTTGGATATTTGCTCACCAATAAGGAAATAAGGTTCTGGATTCCATTCTTGAAACTGTGTGACTTTGAATTAATCACTTCATCTCTCTGGGCCTAAGACAACTCGTCTGTTAAAAAAAAAAAAGAGAAAGAAAGATAACACCACCTACCTCAGAGGATCATTATAAATTAGGTAGTATACAGTAAAATGTCTAGTACAGGATCTGGTACCGTAAATGAACAATAAATGTCTGTCCCTTCTAGACTAAAAGTGAACACCAGTTGTGGGAAACTGAGGTTCACTGTCCAGCTTGCCCATGAAAAAAATCATCGGCATCCTAGTCTCTCCATGGAAACTGTCTTTTTAAAAATATATATAAGATCATTTCTTGAACTTTCCTAGTCCTAGAAGACTAGGAAAGCAGTAATTTCCCCTCTTATTCTTTAAGGCAGTGATTTCTAAATGTTTATTTGAGGGCCCAAGTTTTCTACTGGTACCGGCCCCCGCTATGCATTAAATTGAAAGTGAGCAAGAGACACTGTATCATGCCTACATTTTACAGTTCATATTCGCGGTTCAAATTAGTAAGGAATCAAAAATCGCTCCCTCCCTTCCCCCAGGTTTTGGACCGCGCTGTGGCAATTGTTATCGGAGTGCTCAGAAGACTCGCTGCGCGGGGAAAGTCCCTGCCCGACAGGCAGGGAGGATGGCAGAATGACGAGAACACATTCTAGAGCATTCTTGCCCACCCCAATTTCTCGTTGGCGGCGACACCGGGCCACGTGTCGCCATTTTGTTAAGGAAACATGGCGGCCACCCCCGTGAGGAAGGGGGGGGGCAAAGGGACCGCCACGTTGGCCGCTTTCCCTTAGGGAGTCTCAAGCACTTTGTGCACAAGGCCTTTTCTGTCTGGCTTAACTGAAGAGCAGGGGAAAGGGGAAAAATCACAAGTAGTATACCAGCAGCCAGAGCGACCTTTCTCCTTTAGCAAGGAAAATGTGCAGTTGCGCCAACAGCAGGAAAGGCTTTCCAAAATGGCGGCCCCGTCAGGGGCCACCCCCGGAAAGTGCGGAACACAGCAGCTGCACCAAGGGTGGCAAGGGCCGCAAAGCCCTACGGAGCACAAGCCGTGCGGGGAGCTCCCCACAGCACTGGTCGGTAACCCCTGAGTGAATGGGGCCTACAAGAGAAACACCATTGTTTTAAATGTCTGAAGAGGCTGCCGTGACTAAACCGCCACTAGGGCAGGAGGTGGAGTTTCTGCGGGTTTTCCGAAATAAACTTGCAAAATGCAAACAAAGCATTATGTAAATGGACGCCATTCTTTTCAAGGCCACGTTTCTACCACTTCGTAAAAACCGCGAGCAAAGCCGCGACTCCAGTGGCGGAGTGGAGTGGATCAGTCTATCTCCTCTCCAGCCGCCAACCCCAAGCTTGGGCCGGAGTGGAGGCTGGCACCCAGTGCCCAGACGCCGGAGACTAAAGAGCCCCACGTGCCCGCCCGCGCGCGCGCCCCACCACCTCGCCTCCCTTCCCCCCCGGAAGACTGCAGCTACCCCTCCCATTCCCCCACGCCCTCGCGCACGCGCTCTTCCCGCCTCACGCGCACGTTTTAAATCCGCGGCGTCCCAGCTGCTGCCTGCAGTTTTCGCCGGATCTGGCCGTATCCCTCCGCGTCCAAGCACATTTCGTAGGGTAGTAAAGTAACGTGTCGCCACCATTTACATCATTAATATTGCCAAAACATCTGCCAGCGCCACTAGAGTTAATGAAGTACATATTCGTTTTAAAACTTTGCCGGACTCACAGCTTCTGCCCCTCGGAGCTTTATATTCAATGCCAGGTTGTTAAAAGGTTTTTGTAAAACTACCCTGTGAAGGTTGGCGTAATCTTGTGACCTAAAAAAACACGGGTCCTCATTTTTTTCAAGGGGTCCTGCGCAGCAAGCACTTCCGGGGTCAGAGGGTACGCGGGGTTGAAAGCGGGCTTCCCGCCCCGCCCAGACCGCTGAGGCTGCCGCTGGAGTCGCCACCGCCGCGCCCTCGCCCACCCGCCCGCCCGCTGCTCCCGGCCCTGCTCGGCCCCGCTCGCCCCCTCCACCGCCGCCGCCCGCCCCTGCGACGACGCCGCGGCCTCCGGCCCGTGCCCGCTCGCTCCCGCGGCCCTCGCTCGCCTCGCGCCGGCAGTTTTGGGCCTACACCTCCCCTCCCCCCGCCGCCACCAAAGACTTGACCACGTAACGAGCCCAACTCCCCCGAACGCCGCCCGCCGCTCGCCATGGATGCTGGTGTCACTGAAAGTGGACTAAATGTGACTCTCACCATTCGGCTGCTTATGCACGGAAAGGAAGTAGGAAGCATTATTGGGAAGAAAGGGGAGTCGGTTAAGAGGATCCGCGAGGAGAGTGGCGCGCGGATCAACATCTCGGAGGGGAATTGTCCGGAGCGAATCATCACTCTGACCGGCCCCACCAATGCCATCTTTAAGGCCTTCGCTATGATCATCGACAAGCTGGAAGAAGATATCAATAGCTCCATGACCAACAGCACGGCGGCCAGCAGGCCCCCGGTCACCCTGAGGCTGGTGGTGCCGGCCACCCAGTGCGGCTCCCTTATTGGGAAAGGCGGGTGTAAGATCAAAGAGATCCGAGAGAGTACCGGGGCCCAGGTCCAGGTGGCGGGCGATATGCTGCCCAACTCGACCGAGCGAGCTATCACCATTGCTGGCGTGCCGCAGTCTGTCACCGAGTGTGTCAAGCAGATCTGCCTGGTCATGCTGGAGACGCTCTCCCAGTCTCCTCAAGGAAGAGTCATGACCATTCCGTACCAGCCGATGCCAGCCAGCTCTCCGGTCATCTGCGCGGGCGGCCAAGATCGGTGCAGCGACGCTGCGGGCTACCCTCATGCCACCCATGACCTGGAGGGACCACCTCTAGATGCCTACTCGATTCAAGGACAACACACCATTTCTCCGCTCGATCTGGCCAAGCTGAACCAGGTGGCGAGACAACAGAGTCACTTTGCCATGATGCACGGCGGGACCGGATTCGCCGGAATTGACTCCAGCTCTCCAGAGGTGAAAGGCTATTGGGCAAGTTTGGATGCTTCTACTCAAACCACCCATGAACTCACCATTCCAAATAACTTAATTGGCTGCATAATCGGGCGCCAAGGCGCCAATATTAATGAGATCCGCCAGATGTCCGGGGCCCAGATCAAGATTGCCAATCCAGTGGAAGGCTCCTCTGGTAGGCAGGTTACTATCACTGGTTCTGCTGCCAGTATTAGTCTGGCCCAATATCTAATCAATGCCAGGCTTTCCTCTGAGAAGGGCATGGGGTGCAGCTAGAACAGTGTAGGTCCACTCATAACCCTTTCTGCTGTTTTCCCATGATCCAAATGTGTAATTTCTGGTCAGTGATTCCAGGTTTTAAATAATTTGTAAGTGTTCAGTTTCTACACAACTTTATCATCCGCTAAGAATTTAAAAATCACATTCTCTGTTCAGCTGTTAATGCTGGGATCCATATTTAGTTTTATAAGCTTTTCCCTGTTTTTAGTTTTGGTTTGGGTATTTGGCTCATGAATTTTATTTCTGTTTGTCGATAAGAAATGTAAGAGTGGAATGTTAATAAATCTCAGTTTAGTTCTGTAATGTCAAGAATTTAAAAATTAAAAAGTGGATTGGTTAAAAAATGCTTCATATTTGAAAAAGCTGGGAACTACTTTGTTGGTGCTTTTTTTTTCCCCCTTCCCTTTTAGTGTTAGTCATTTGCAGGGAGAAGGCTGGCCCCATCCTTGGTATTCCCTGAAGCCCTTTTCACCTCATTGGTAAGATTCCATTTCCTCTCTATCCCAACAAAGGAACACTGCAGGTTGGGCCTCCTTTGGGATGTTTGCAGAGACAGAGGTTCTCTCCGGGAAAGTAACATCCCTCCACCCAAGTTCCAGAGATAGGCCTCTGCCCATTTCTCTGGTAGAAGACGTGTTTTCTCAGACATAAAAAGTGTCCCTACTCATTAGGACCTCTGAATGGCCCTGTGTCCTCCCTTCTAACCAGTTTATCCCCACCCCCAATCTCACTTGGAAAACTCAGCCTGGAACAAAAAAATGTTCTGAGGTGGGAGGAGCCCCAGGGGACCCAGAGAAGGAGGGGGGAGGATTGGGCTGGGGCGGGGGAGGTGGGTGGGGAGTAAGGGGAGGGGCGAGGGTGGGTGGGTGGGCTTGAGGGCTTGGAAGAAGACAACTGCTGCAGGTTGGTGGGTGGTAGGGCTAAAGGGGTCTTGGTAGTTAGGCTGCAGGACTGAATGGGGGATGGTACCAGCGGAGCACACGTGTCAAGAATGCACCTGTGGCAAGCAGCCTGTCAGAGGATGTTATTACACCTGCCAAGTGGCGTATCCAGAAACAAAAGAGGCCCAGCTTCTAATTCTCGAGCTGTGTGCAGTATTTAGAGAAATTATTATACCAGGAGATAATCCTACCTAAATGGGGCAGTCCTCGCAGGCAGGAATGTAGTAGACTGATCATTGGCTATTACGGCCTAAGAATGACCTTGGAGTTAAAAATGCGATTTATGAGTCCCACCCCAAATTTATTCAGAAGGCTGCATCTTTAACACTACTAAAGGTTCTTAGATTTGAGTGCCACTGACTCTCTTCACTAGTGGATTGGGAAGGTCCTGCTGTGAAGGCCTAACAGCCTCAAGTCCACATCAGCCAGTAAGAACAAGGCTGGACCTGATGACAGAAGAAAAAATACTAGGCAAAGATAGACTGAAACAACAGTACAAGACAATAGACAAGTGACAAAGTGTAGTTCACACCCCAGGCACTGGAGTAGATCACTAACAATAAAGAAAAATTCCAATGGAAGAATTTTACCACAATAAATATATGTTGAGACTTAACTCTCCCCAGGGTATCTGCCCCTTTATTCTGAGGTACAGACCTGATTCTGAGTCCTTGCAGGTAAAATTGGGGTCTTCTCTGCTCTGGAGTTAGGCATGCAGTCACTGAAAGGAGCCCAAATTCTGGAGTTTAACCTGAGTTCAATTGGGCAAATCACTCTGCATCAGCAAAAAATGATGGTGGTAAAAGTACTCATCTCCTGGGCTTGTGGGAAAAAAAAATGAGCGCATATATGAAGCAGAACAGCTCATAACAACACAGTAAACTTCAAAATACGTTAGGTTGCATAAAGGCAAAAGCCCATTTCTACCCACAATACCTCAGCATGGAAGATACTAAAAGGTAAGGAACAAAGCAATGTGCCCTAAATGATAAGGTTGAGATAATACAGTTGAACTGAGGGGCCAGGACAGGTAAGGAAGGACCTACTGAAGGCCCAGAAATGGGTTCAGTGTCTCCTGGGAATAATAAACACAAATCATGTTTGTGTAGGGTAAGGAAGGAATGAATCATTAGACTGGCCCCTCACACACCAAGCCAGATAGTTTGTGAGGAGTCCCTGAAACATGCTGGGTTTAACATTTGAACATCTACATGGGAAATACTTTGAACTAAAATTTGATGTTTTGCCCCGGCTGGTGTAGCTCAGTGGATTGATCTCTGGCTGCGAACCAAAGGGTCACCAGTTCGATTCCTAGTCAGAACACATGCCTGGGTTGTGGGCCGGGTCCCCAATAGGGGACATGTGAGAGGCAACCACACATTGATGTTTCTCACCCTCTCCCTCTCTCTAAATGAATAAATAAAATTAAAAAAAAAAGATTCTGTAAAAAAACGATATTTTGGTACAAGTAGAAGCTGTATAGTAACTCATAGAGCATGGTTTGTGATAAAAGGAGGGGAGGGAAGGGAAGGTGAAGGAAGCCACTAAATCATTTGAGGCTAAATTATAAAGAGCTTTGAATGCCATGATATAAAGGGCTTGAGCTTTATCCTAAAAACGAGTGGTCTACAAACTTTTTTTTTAAGTGTACCCCTTCAGTAATGTCTTTAGCATATACCTTATTACATGTTTGTAAAGTACCTATATGGATACTAGTCATGCTTATTTATACACCATATACAAGCATAATCTAAATATATACCAGTGTATCAGAAACCACAAAAACTTAAGATAAAAAACAAATTGAAATCTAATTTCTAATAGTTCTTTTACCCCTTCTCCACAATTATTTTAGAGAGCACTTCAAGGGAATACTAGAGAAAACAATTTAAATGCTATAGGTTCCTTGCGGCATGATGGGGAGAAGCCAAATTGCACCAAGAAAGGAGGGACTGGGGGTGGGTGAGGCAGTGGAGACAGGAGTATAGATGGTTCAAATACTTGATGGTGCGAAGGAGAAAAAGAAATAGGACAACTTGAGGGGCAAGAATTGGGGAAATAGGTTTCTTGAAAGGAATCTCAAGCCCTGGCTGGCGTAGCTCAGTGGATTGAGCTCGGGCTGCGAACCAGGCATCGCAGGTTCGATTCCCAGTCAGGGCACATGCCTAGGTTGCAGGCCATGTCCCCCAGCAACCGCACATTGATGTTTCTCTCTCTCTCTCTCCCTCTCCCTTCCCTCTCTGAAAATAAATAAATAAAATCTTAAAAAAAAAAAAAAAGAGTTATAAAAAAAGAAAGGAATCTCACTAAAGGCAGCTAATCAGGAATTAATTGAAGGCTCTGGATAGGGAGGGTCCAGGCCAGCTTGACTATTAGAATTTAATTCACTTTGTCCTCACTCCAATGGGGACTTGCATTTCAGGACTCCTCCCCTTTCTCTTTGGGGCAGCTTAAGTATATCCTTTCCTGTTTTAGATTAAAGACTGGAAATCAATGAGCCCCCTCTGCAGTTGCTGTGTTTTTTGTCACAGCCCTATTCCTATCACCAGCTGCTAGGCCACAGCTACTGCCACAGTCAGAAGTGTATAATAATTTCTCTAAACATTGGCAACACCTGCTGCGTCATAGCTAGAGGAGTTACGCTACTTGTTCTGAAGGCTGGTATCCCTTCCAGACCCCTCACCCCACTCAACATACACCACCATATATGTACACCACCACCACATGCCCCACCCCAGGAAGCAGTTGGGACAATGAATCACCACTGTTAAACTCACCCCTAGAACAGCTACTTATTTTTCGTCACTTGTTTGCCAAGAGCTTGAGGTTTCTGAGTTGCACCCATCTCATCCCTGATACTCTTGGCTACCCCAAGTAGTGAGCCACGTGCTGTCTACCATCTCTGGACCTATAACCTCCTGCCAATGAGACAGCACCCAGCCAGACATATAAATAGGCAGTCACTACCAGAGAAGGCTCTACTGCCAAGTCTTCAGGACACCTTGCCTGGCCTGGCCACCTGCGGGGCCGTCCTAAAATTCTAGTCTGACCACATTACTCCCCTGCTTAAAGGCCATCAAGTCCTGCCTCCACCTGTGGTCTATAAAAGAAAATCCACATTTCTCAACACAGCTCACAGACCCTTCAGGATCTGTTCCCACCAGCCTCAGCAGTGCAAGGCCTCTCATACAGAATGACTTGTAGTTCCCCAAAGTCATTCTGTTTGGGAATTCTTGCATTTGGGAAATAATTGTTTCTTTGGCATTCTGACCCTGGCTGCTTTCTTCTTTGTTACCTGCCTGGGGTTCTGGGGCTCCTACTCTTGGTTTTTTATTTTTATTTTTTTTAGATTTCATTGATTTATTTTTAGAGAGGGGAAAGGGAGGAAGGAAGAGAGGGAGAGAAACATCCATGCAAAAGAGAAACGTATATCGGCTGCCTCCCATATGTGCCCCTACCAGGGACCAAACCTGCAACCCAGGCACGTGCCCTGACTCAGAATCAGACTGGTGACGTTATGCTTTGTGATACAACACTCAACCAACTAAGCCACACTGGTCAGCAGGATACCGACATTCAGCAAGGAAAATTAGACTCTGTTGAGGATCCAGGAAACTGAAGTCTAGTCCTAGCTCTGGTATCAACTCCCTGGGTGATCTTGGACAAGCTGCTCCTCCTTTCTGGGCCTTAGCCTTCCATCTGAGAAGAGGGGATAAAATAATGCCCACAATTCTCTGGCCACCTTGGGGAATAATGCTGCTTTTGTGGGTATCCATCCCTGCTTCTCCCTCCTGCCACAAGGCTGTCTTCTGATACACAGACCTTCCCTAAGCACACTAAGAGAGAAAAACGGAAGTTAAAAACCGGCAGCAACGAACCTCAGCTTGGCATTTTGGGTAATTACTCACGAGGGTTTGATTGAGGAGGAAGCAGAAAGAACTGCTAAAGAATTTTGCTCTGAACACCTTTGAAGGTGCTGCCATCTTTAGACCTCACTGGGGAGAGGAGAGAGAAGCAGAGGGGAAGGCAAAGGGGGCATGCCAGAGTTACCTGGAGGCAGTTAGCCCCCTAAGCAGGTCCAAGCCCCCTACCTATTCTTCCCCTGCTCTCATGCTCTAACGGTGAGTACTCTGCAAGAGAGCTCTGACTACCCTGAGTGTCCCGTAGACCTGTGTCCACTGAAGTAGGGAGAGGGTAACTATAGCTGCCCCCTTCTCCTCCCGGGACTCCAGACCTCTGCCACCAGGCTGAGTTCACCTTGGCAGAGAACTGAGGCAGCTAACTATACTTCAGTGACAGCACGCACTACCCAGTTAGTCAAGTAGTGGGAGACATCAAATTAGTTATTCCCTGAGTAGTTCACCCACTGTGAGGAGATACAGACACACCTTCTTAAACCTGCCTCCATGTGAATGAAAACCTGTGCTTTCATTTGTTAGTTCACCACTACAAAAATCATTTTCAGTGCTTGCCCAGTGGGCCCTTAAGAGAACCTTCTCCCATTGGCTCCTGACAGGACTTGAGTGAGGTCTGATGCCGTCATTTCCCAACCTGAAACCTGAGCAGCTCCAAGCAACATCGCCAGGACTGGCTAACATTTATTAAATTCTTACTATGTGCTAACCACTGTTCCAAGCACTTTAAATGAATTAACTCACTCAATCTGAAGAACCCTATGAGGTAGATATTATTTTGATGCCACTTAGCAGGTCAGAAAACTGAGGCACAGAGCAGTGAGGTGACTTGTCCAAGGTTACAGAGCTAGCTGGCAGCAGAGCCAGTATTTGAACACAAGCAATATGACCCCCACACTGCTCTCTTAATCACTATTCTGCGCTGTCCCACTGGGCCAGAGAAACCGCCCCTGGGAGAGTCTATACAGAGAGTCTGCACTTTGTTTTATTCTATCTTTAATAACCTTTATTGTCCAATTTTTCAAGTAAAACAGCGATACATATTTTTATGAAACATACATGAATATGTAATACATAAAAATCCATATTGCTACTGTTAGCATCCTCTATTATTCGTTTTACATGACTCCTTTAAACTAGTGTATTTGTATCACTATTTTAAAAATAGAATCATATCTACACACTAATTTGCTATTTTTTATTAAATCGAGAATCATTTACATATCATAAAATTTATTATTTTTAAAGTGTACTATTCAATGGGTTTTAGCACGTTAAAAATGTTGTGCAATCATCACCACTACCTTATGTCAGACATTTTCATCACTTCAAATAGCAACTCACACACATTACCAGTCACTCCTCATTGCTCACCCACCCCCTTTACCCCAGTCCCTGGCATCCAATACTCTACTTTCTGACTGTATGGATTTGCTTATTCTGGACATTTCATAGAATTATATAGGAGTGGCCTTTGTGTCTGGCTTTTTTCACTTTGCATAGTGTTTCCAAGGTTTATCCATGTTGTAGCATATACCAGTACTTCATTCCTTTTTTTCCTTTTTTTTTTGACAGTACTTATTACATCACTTTATTTTTTTTATCCCCACCCAAGAACATGCTATGTTTATTGATTCTAGAAAGAGGGGAAAGAAGGGAGCAAAACATCAATGTGTGGTTGCCTTTTGTGTGCCCCCAACTGGGGACTTGGCCCAAAACCCAGGCTTGTGCCCTGATTGGGAATCAAACCAGTGACCCTTTGGTTCTCACGCCAATGCTCAATCCACTGAGCCATACCAGCCAGGGCATATATCCTATTTTTTAACATAATAAATTGTGATCATTTTCACTATAATGATATTTTGTAATAGTATTTTTTATTAACTCTATGTACTCCATTCACTAATATAATTTATTTAACCAATCTCCTGTTTACAGATATTTAAGTTGTTTTTACATTTTGCTGTCTTAAATCATACAGTGGTGAATATACTTACAAAAATATCTTGAGATTCATCTCTGCTTATTTTTTCAGAATGAATTACTCAAAAGAGGAAAAGGTTGGATTAGAGGGTAGCTCTATTTTCAAGGCTTTGGATGCACATAATTACTTAGCTTGAAAGCAGTTCTCAAACTTTTTTCCCTTCGCACTGTTAAAAATTATTGAAGTTTTAAATTGCTTTTGCTTATGTGGGTAATTTGTATTTGTTTTAACTGTCTTAGAATTAAGGCATAGAAAATAAATTTTTAACATTTATATATTCATTCATTTTAAAATAACTATAATGAAACCATTAAATGCTAACAAAAGTAGCATTTTGATTAAAAACAACAATTTTCAAGACAAAACAATTTAGTGAGAAAACTGGCAGTTTCTTTCTTCCTTTTTTTCCCCAAAGCTCTTTAATGTCTGACTTAATAGAATATGCTGGAATCTCATATCTTTCTGCATTACTCTGCTGTGGTATTATACATCATCTAGCCTCTGGAAATCTGTGCACTATACAATTGAGACAATGAGAATGAAAAAGGTAAACAACATCTTAGTATTATCATGAAAATAGTTCTGACCTCTCAGACCCCTGAAAGGGTCTCAAGAAACCCTAGGGGTGGGTCTCTGACCACTCTTTGTGAAATGCTGCTCTGCGGAAAAATTTTATCAAAGTATACTCTCACTCCTGTGCCCTTTCCCCTGCATCTCCGCCAACACTGGGCATGATCATTTTTTTAACATTTGCTAATTTGTTAAAGCAAAAAAGCAGACTCTCTTTTGTAATTTTAATTTGCATTCTGTAATTTCTGATAATATGGAACTTTTTTCATGATTTTTATATTTTTCATGTATGAATTGCCTCTTTGTATCATTTGCATATTTTTTCCCTAGGGTGGGCATCTTTTATCTTAATGATTGTAAGAGTACTCTTTCTACTCAGGGTATTAAAACTAGCCTTTTATCGTGAATGTTGCAAACATTTCTGATGTACAAGAGGTTATTATTATTATTATTATTATTATTTATTTTTAGAGAGAGAAGGGAGGGAGAAAGAGAAGGAAACATCAATGTGTGGTTGCCTGTGGTACACCCCCACAACCCAGGCATGTGCTCTGACTGGGAATCGAACCAGTGACCTTTTGGTTTGCCGAAGGTTGGTGCTCAATCCATTGAGCCACGCCAACCAGGGCTTTTATTATTATTATTTTTAAGATTTTATATATTTATTTTTAGAGAGGGAAGGGAGGGAAAAAGAGAGAGAGAGAGAGAGATCAATGTGTGGTTGCTGGGGGCTGTGGCCTGCAACCCAGGCATGTGCCCTGACTGGGAATCAAACCTGCGATACTTTGGTTCACAGCCTGTGCTCAATCCACTGAGCTACGCCAGCCAGGGCTTATTATTATTTTTATAAAGGCAAACCAATCAGGACTTTTTAATGGTTTCATCCTTTACTTTTGCCTTACCCAAAGTCAAATAAATTGTCCTCTAATTTAATTTGCCACCAGCAGTGTGTAAATGTGCCTGTTGGCCTAGGAAGGCATCAGGAGGGATGTGATCAGCACTTCCATAGAATTAATAAAATCTTACCATTTTTATTCTGTTGATTATTTTGGTATTAAACAATGAGATTGAAATCACATCTGAGTCACAGGAAAGATGACCTTTGTTGGTATCATCATCTTCGGACATCTCCCAACTAAATGCTTGGGGAGAAAACTCCTGCTCACTCAGAACAGGGTGACAAATGTGGGGTTTATTGTTTGTGTGACAGATGATGTGTGTCTCACCCATTCAAAAGGCTGGAGACTTAATGAGTCTCCTGTTCCTCACAGGGTAGGACGGGACCCGTTTGGGTGGGCCTTCTGGCCTCCTGCCAACACTGTGGTGCCCAGCAGGGGGCTGTCTCATCGTACCCTGAGGTGGGGCCAGTTTATACCCAAAATTTTAGCAAGGGATTTCGGTACCCAAGTTAAAGATTTATTAGGGCACAGTAGCCTAAGCACTCATGACCCATTTCTTAGGAAGAGACATCTTAAAACAAGAAAAGGAAACTAGAACTTAACAGTCTGACAGGATATTCTAGCTAACCACAAATTTACAGAATTATAGCTTAGCTACAGAGATCTTCTGTAGCAACTTTTTGCAGATCTCACCAGTAAATGCCACTTTCTGTAACTTGACTGCTCTCTGCAAAAGGCAGCCAAAACCATTACAAAGTGGATTTTGTGTCCAAGGTGACTAGGCCCCATTAGCAGGGATTTTTCTCAACATTGTTTCCCACATTCTTAACCACACTAGAGGTTTTTCTTTGCCAGTTTGGCAAATAAAAAAAAATAGCATAGCATTGTGTCAATTTTCATTCCTTAGATTACTGGTGAATTAAAAAAAAAAGTATGTTTCTCAGCTGTTTGCATTTCTCCTTTGGTGAATTACCTAATTACCTATTAACATCTACTTCACCTTTTTCTATCAGGATGTTCATGTTTTTCTTATTGATGGAGGAGTGTGTTACATAGCAAAATATTAAACCTTCATTATACCTGTACATATACTACACTTTTTTTTTCTTAGTTTGTCAGTTTCCTTTTAACTTCTGCTCTGCAGAATTTTCTAATGATTAAATAGCTAAATTTATCAATCTTTAACTTTCTGGTTTCTGCCTTTAGTATCATGCTCGGGAAGTCCTTCCCTCACCACAATAATTACTTTGAAAAAAGTTCCTCCTTTTTCTTCCACTATTTTGTGTCTTCATTTTTCATACTTAAATCTAAGCCCTCTGAAATTTACTTCGGTATCTATGATGGGAAAAGTTAATAATTTACCCCCCACCCCCCACAAGTTGCTATCTAGTTGTCCCAATGATATTTATTGAATAATCCAGGAATGACAAATATGTGGCTTAACTGTAGTCTTCTCCTCCTGGGCCCCTGGAAGACATTTCTAGTCAAATGCAGAACTCCTGGCTGAGCCTATACTAGGTCTCACAGCCCTACTACAACTTCAGGCAGCCACTGCTGACCTGTGTGATTTGACATCAAGATGAAACTTTTTGTCATCTCTAGACTAATCCATCATTTCCCCCATAGATACCAGGTCTTTATTAGATAATACATTCTTTTTAATTTTTAAAAAAATTTTATTTATTTTATCTTTAGAGAGAGGAGGAGGAAGAAAGGGAAACATCTACCGGTTGCCTCTTGCATTGCACGCCCCTACCTGGGGGCCTGGTCCACAACCCAGGCATGTGCCCTGACTGGGAATTGAGCCAGCGACCTTTTGGTTCACAGGCCAACACTCACAACCTGTTGAGCCACACCAGCCAGGGCAACATTCTTTTTTTATTCTAGACTTTCCTTTCTGTTTTACCAATATGCCTATCTTGTGCCAGCTCTCCACCTGTTTGGTTATTATATCTGTATACTAAATGGTAATAACTGGTAGCCCAAGCCTTACACCCTTTCCAAGATTTTCTTGATTGTATTCACTCATTTAAACTTCTGACTACATTTATTGCATCGAAGTACCTCCAAATTAATTAATTAAAATTTAAATTTTATATTAGATTTTCAAATTTAGGTACATAGTATTTTCATTTTTAGAGATCCCCTTTATGTCTCTGAATAGTTTTATTCTGATAGGTCATATACATTACAGGTTAAATTTATTACTAGATATTTTATATTTGTGATGGCTATTATAAGTCAAAATTTATTAAATATAATACCTAGCCCTGGCTGGTGTGGCTCAGTGAATTGAGTGCTGGTCTGTGAACCAAAGGGTCACCAGTTCGATTTCTAGTCAGGGCACATGCCTGGGTTGTGGGCCATGTCCCCAGTGGGGAGCAAGCAAGAGGCAACCACACATTGATGTTTCTCTCCCTCTTTCTCTCTCCCTTCCCCTCTCTAAAAATAAATAAAATCTGTAATATATATATAATATCTAAATTCATTTTATTTTATTTTATTTTTATTTATTTATTTTTATTTTAGAGAGGGAAGGGAGGGAAAAAGACAGAGAGAGAGAAACCTCAATGTGCGGTTGCTGGGGACCTGGCCTGCAACCCAGGCATGTACCCTGACTGGGAATCGAACCTGTGATGCTTTGGTTAATATCTAAATTCTTATTATTAGAATGTAAGCTTCATGGGAGCAAAGACCATACATCTTTTGTTCATAACCGTAACCCTAGAGCTTAAAAAACAGGGCCTTCAGGGCTGCGAACCAAAGCATGGCAGGTTCGATTCCCAGTCAGGGCACATGCCTGGGCTGCAGGCCACAGCCCCCAGCAACCACACATTGTGTTTCTCTCTCTCTCTCTTTCTCCCTCCCTTCCCTCTCTAAAAATAAATAAATAAAATGTTTAAAATAAATAAATAATAAAAAACAGGGCCTCCACATTTTAGATTCTCAGTAAAAGTTGTTAAATGAGTAAAGGAATAAAAGCATAAAGCAATGCTATTGTCTTAATGTGTCATCGATTTATAACAGGCAACTTTGCTAAATTATTTGATTAGCTTTGTTTTTCAAGTGATTCTTTGGAATTTTCCACATCTGTAAATATTAATAATTACCTTTTTTCAGTATGTATTATTATTTATTTTTCTTATAAAACTTATTGAATAGAGCTTTCTACTCAGATTGCTATTGTCTTTTCTGAGCAATACTAAGTAATACTGATGGCAGTGAGCACTTTTTTTATTCCTAACTTTTATGGTAATACTTCTGGTGTTTCACTATTAAGTGTACTGACTAGAGGAAGAGCAAACTTGATGGAGAGAATAAAATGGGTTCCATTTTGGACGTGTTCAGAGGGTATTAGTGTGGAGATGTCCAGTAGAGAGCTGGACATATAAGAAGTCTGAGTTAGAAACAAGATATCAGAATCAACATCTTATTGGTAGTAATTAAAGTCTTGAGATAAATAAATTCAGGTGGAGAGAAGGCCAAGGATAGAACTGACAAACACCGATCTCAAGGCTGAGGAGAGGAAGAGGAGACTATCAAAGACAGGAGTGGAACATCAGTGAGGAGAGGAGTCACAGGAGACCACAGATGAGTTTCAAGGGAAGAGAGGTGATTAACCCAGCCAAACAGTACGGAGAGAGAGAGAGAAAACAGACCAAGGGTTTGATATCTCGGAGGCCACCAGTGACCGAAGTGAGTGTCAGCAGTGTCAGTGTCGTGATGGGACTGAAGTCACTCACAGTGTGGGCTAAGGACAGGTAACAGAGTACAGGCTGCCATGAGGACTCCTTCAAGAAGTTTAGCAGGGAAGAGAGGCCAGGAGATAAAGTATGAAACTGAAAGGGAGACAAAATTGAAGCAGGATTTTTCAGGCAGTACAGTAGTCCCCCCTTCTTCATAGAGGATACATTTCAGGACCGCCCAGTGAGTGCTTGAAACTGCAGATGTTATCAAACCCTATATACGAGTATACTATGTTTTTTTCCTAGGATACATACAAACCTAGGATAAAATTTAATTTGTAAATTAGGCAGAGTTTAACAACAATCCTAAAATAGAACAAGTATAATACATGGTAATAAAAATATGTGACTGTAGTCTCTCTCAAAGTATCTCATTGTACTGTACTCACCCTTTCACTTAAATGAAGCTCTTCGCAGCTTCTTGTTGGCATATTGGAATTGCCAGCACCACTGCTCTGACTTTGGGGCCATTATTAAGTAAAATAAGGACAACTTGAACATAAGCACTGTGATACTGAGACAGTTATCAGATAACTGCGAGGCTACTAATTGACTAACCAGAGAATAGCACATATGCTGGACAAAGGGATGATTCACAATCCCAGTTGGGAGAGAGTGGGATGGCATGAGATTTCATCACGCTACTCAGAACAGCGCACAGTTTAAAATGTACGAATTATTTCTGGAATTTTCCATTTAATATTTTCGGATTATGTTTGACTGAGGATAACTGAAACCATGGAAAGCGAAACTGTGTATGGGGGGGACTACTGTAGTGACACAAGGACATTCATAAGTTGAAAGGGAAAAGGCAGTGAAACAGATTAAAAGTTTAAGAAAGAGACAGAGGGAAAATATAACCCAACAAAGCACCCAGAGTGTGGAATGGATGGGCTCCCTTGGCGGGGCCCTATTAGCCTTGATCTCTACTTTCCCTGAAGGAAGTGTGTCACATGAGTGAGGACTGGTGCCTCAGGAGAAAATTATTTCCCACCTCTGTCCTTCCTCAGCCAGACGGGCAGAGGAAGGTGTGGGGGAGCCCCCAGAGCAGTGCGGTGTGGAACCGCTGCTCTTGGGCCTGCTGACTGGGGAGGAGTAAATGCTTCTAGGAAGGGAGAGTATTCTGACAGGAAATGGAAATTATAAATTCACCTGGTCACAGAGTAAGGCCTCAAGAGATTCTGATTAACTGGCCTGGCTTGGGGCCTGGGCATCAGGAATTTTAAAACTTGCCCAGAGATGCTAATGTGCAACCCTGGTTGAGAATTACTGGAGTCAAAAAGTAAATTTGTGCGTATGGAGTCTGAATCTCCAACCCCAGGTGAGAGGAAAAGGAGAGGCTCTGCTGCCCTGGCTGAAACACGGTGTCCTGTGGGGGCTGCGGTCATCCCCTCAATCCCAGAAGGATGACTTCCTGCCTTGCTCTGCCCTTCCATCAGGATCTGAACATCTCTGTCTTAAACTAAACTACAGAGAGCTTCCCAGACAGAGAGACCCAGCAACCCCTGGAATGGCAGTGGAGGGCTGGATATGGGAATATGATAGTAATTATGGCAAACAATATGCTTTCCTACTTAAGAACCAAGCCCTCAGACTAGTTCTGTGTGTGTGTGTGTGTGTGTGTGTGTGTGTGTGTGTGTGTGTTTCAAGCTGCCAATTCAACCGAAAAACAAAAGCGGCTCTGAGACTGGAGGGATGTTTAACAAGTGACCACGATGACTCATGCTGCTTGGCTGCCACCCCCTCCTAGGGCCTGGGTGGGAAGGATTACAGGTACTGTGGGTCCTGTGAACTTCCCACAATGCCCTGGGCAGACTGCCCTTTGGGCCAACCAAATATTTTTGTAAAAATTAAGCCGGAAAATGTAACTTTCCTCTTATGGCCACAAATTTCCTGGCATAAGCAGGCAAGCTGAAGCAAGAATGAGGCTGATAGATCTTGCAAAGTCATGGGATATTCGCACAAGTGTTGGGGTTTACAATACAGGCTAAAAACTGGCCTTTCTTCCTCCACCCCTAAGGGTTTGCGTTGGAATAAGAGAAGGCCTGGGCAGAGCACAAATGCTCCTGTGAATAGGAGTCAGGAGACAGGACCAGCCCAGAGGAACACATTTGATGGAAACTTACAATGTGCAGGCTTGGGGACGTGAAGGAAACATTAAACCTGTGCCGTCTAACTTGCAGTTTCTAGCCACACGTAGCTGTTGAGCGTGTGAATGGTTGGTCTGAATTAAGATGTAAAATAATAAACAGATTTTTAAAGACAGTACAGAAAAAAAAAGTGTAAAATATCTCATTGATAATTTACTAGTACTTTTTAATGCTGACTACATGTTGAAATGATATGTGAATATATTAAGTAATTTCACCTGTTTTGTTTTACTTTTTAAAATATGACTACGAGACAATTGAAAGCACATCGTGTGGTGTCCATATTTCTATTGGACAGTGCTGCTTTATTTTAGCCCCATCAACCAATTAACTTTCATTGGACACCTACTTTGGCCAAGGAAGCATGAAGGGACAAAGCCATAAATAATTATAATGATGATGATGATAATAATAATAATAATCAGCTTCAGTTTTTAGCAGGTTGACTGCTTGCCAGACACTTTGCACTGATTTAATAATTTGCCCTAGGTAAGAAAGTGAGTCGGATTCCAGAACCACTATTATTAACCAACTGGCCAAACTGTCTCCCAGGCAGAAAAGTCCTTAAGGTGTAGTTGGAGTGCATCATGATACCTACCCTGACATGACAAAGGAGCTGTCACGTGGCAGAGAATACCCAGGTTAAAAACCCACCCTTAGGAATATATGCACTTTAAATGTTTTCTAATGTGATTGAAACACACAGGAATTTATCTGCATTCTCTTTCCCAATTTCATTCTTTTTTTAAAAGATTTTATTTATATTTTAGAGAGAGGGGAAAGGAGGGAGAAAAAGAGGGAGAGAAACATCAGTGTGTGAGAGATCAGTTGCCTCTTGCATGCTTTCAACCAGGGACCTCGCCCCCAGTTCAGGCATGTGCCCTGACTGGCAATCGAACCACCAATCCTTCAGTTCACAAACCAGCTCTCAGTCCACTGAGCCACACTAGCCAGGGCTCCTAATTTCTTTTCCAAAGAGTGCAAACTTTTCTGACATGCCAATCAGGGTAACAGGCTCAGGACATGACCTTGGGAAAGACCAGTGGTTCTCCACCTTGGCTGCCCAGTGTTATTACCTAGGGAGCTTTGAAAAAACCTGCAGCCTGGGCCCCACCCCCAGAAATTCTGACATAATTAGTCTGGTTTGGGGCCTGGGCTTCAGGATTTTTAAAAGCTGCCCAGGTGGTTCTAATGTTCAGCCATGGATAATAATCACTGGAGTAAAGAGTTAACTGGTCCACATGGATGATAATGGATCCTCCAAACCCCAGCTCCCTCCTAAAGGCTGAGCACTTTAACTTGAGCTCTTTCTGAATTGGTGCATTTTAAAAATACAGCTGTTTTAAGGCACATTCTGTTCAGCTTTAATAAATAAAGTATATGTATATACCCACATATACACATACTAGATGAAAGCAGGAGACTGTGGAAACCATATTGTACAAAAAGTCAAGAGTATTTACAACAAGTAGTAAATAAACCCTACAGATTTGATGGATTGATTGAATGAATGTATTTAGTTTTTTAGCCCTAGAGATTTCATGAACAGTATAGTGAATATAACAATATTGTATTATAATCATCAAACTTACTGAGAGCAGAACTTAAAAATTCCAACCACTAAAAAAACAGGATAATTATGTGGTGTGATAGAGATGCTAATTATCATGATAATGACAATCATATTATAACATATGTATTAAGTTAACATGCTGTACACCTTCAATGTATACATATGTCAAATATAACTCGATTTTTTAAAAAAGCCAAGAGCACTTGTCTGCCACTTCTGAGATACCATTTTCCCCATCTATAAAATGGGTGGGTTGGCCCAGATAGGCTTAAGGCAGCTTCCAGCATAGATATTTCAGGATTCTAGATCAGAAGTTTTCAACCAGTGTGCCACAAGAATTTTTAAAACATGCAATACCTGACTATTTAGTTGGGGGCACTTCTTTTCCTTTAGATTGTCAAATTAAAATATGACAACAGCCAACATATTAGCCATCTGGTGTGAATGAATCAAATTTAATTTTTTATTTTTGCCAGATAGACAAAATATACATTTCTTGGTATGTTGCTGAATTTTGCTAATTAGTTTATGTGTGCCATGAGATGAAAAAAGCTGAATATTGCTGTTCTGTATTGAGGTCACTCTGCCCAGATTTTGTGCCTGATTCCATAGCCAGAGAATATCCCTCACTAGTAATTTAATGCCACCAACCATAATGAAGATGAGGGTGTGTATCTCTCTCTCTTCCTCTCTTCCTGTTTTTTTGAGACTTCACCTTTGTCACAGAAACTTCTAGCTGCGTCCTATCATGCCTATCCCATCCACCCCACCCCCACTCCTCCTCATGTAAATCAGCCTGGGGTATCAGATCTTGGAGAAACTTTGATCTCTTTATCTGAAGGCACAAAGATAGCTTTGCAAAGCCTGCTGCTGGTGTGTAGGTGGGGTAGTTAGAAATGCTTCACATTTTTCTAACAAGTTTCATTCCTACAGTATTCTCAGATAAGGGACTTTCCTTAGGGAAACCAGCAATGGAATGAGGGAAAGAAGGCAGACTGGGTGGGAGGGAGGTTTCTTTGAAAGGAAAGATCATCCAATTATGATATACACAGTTTGGAAAAATCCTTTACATCACAGTCACTTAGAAAGAACCTGGGCTGCGCTGTGGACTTGGTTTTCTCACTGTGTGATTTTGAAAAGATGGTTCATGTGTGCACGCTACTAAGTTCAACAGACCTCTCACTGAGTGCCCAAGTCCTGATCTGTGCCCCTCCAGCCTATATTGCTGCCAGTGCTCACTCTGAAATGCACATCTAACCATGTTACTTCCTAGTGTAAGATCAGACTTCAGCTCCACTCCCACCCCACGGATTCCATTCCCTGAAGAAAAATAAAATCTAAACTCTTCTCTGTGTCATTTGAAGCCCTTCAAAATGTAGTCCCAGGCCACATTTTGGGTCTCCTCCACTTGAGATCTGTGCCTTTCTCCTGTTCTCCAGCCCACTGAACCCACAGCCCTTCCGTCCTGTGTGTCATGGCTGCCTCTGGATAGCCATGAGCTCCAGCGGGAAAGATAATAGCTTGGTCACTCTGGCTGCATCCATCTTCCAGCACCCATCCCAGTTTCTCAGTAAAGGTTTGATGACTGAATGACCAACTAATGGAAAACCATGTCAATTAAAGCCCTTGAACTGGACAATTCCTAAATTCTTTTCTAGCCCAGCCCTAACTTCTGAGAACTGTTCCTGGAGGCAGAACTCAAAACTGCTTAGAATTTGACCCAGTTTATACTAAAAGTAACTGCAGTTTCCAATACAGAAAAATAGAGACAAGTGGTCTGACAAAGGGTTTAAAAGATTTTAATTTGTTTTAGTAAACCATAAAAATTGTAGTAAATTTTTAGTAAAGCATACAAATTAAATTAAAATGCAATTAAATGTTTTAAATCACATCAAAACAAGACCATCCTGTGGTCACACCACAACATGTGTGTACTTCAGGCCACTGGACTGTACATTTAAAAATGGTTAAGATGAAAAGAAATAGTTAAGATGGTAAATTTTATGTTATGTGTATTTCACCACAATTTTTTTTATAAAGGACCATTTTGAGAGCTTGTTTGGAGGCTCTAGCAGGGGAGCGCAGCTACTCATATACCCTTGACCGAAGACCGGTCCTCTCCTCTAGTTGGGAAGGTCGTCCTCTTCGACCGAGCGCGCAGCTTCGGGAGGGATGCACATGGATCGGTGAGGGAGGAAGGGGACACCCGCCTAGCCAGCCAGATCAGCCGAATCAACCCTGGCGATCAATGGGGTGACAGATGTCGCAGCCAGATCGCCCTCACATCCATAAAGGACCATTTTGAGTGTGCAGCTGCTACCACCATGGCCAGTGAGATTGGCCTGTTCAGTGAGATTTTGAGGTAATTAAACAAAAACCCTTTTGAGTAGGAAGCATATTAAAACTATTTTTTTAACGATTTTATTTATTTTTGGAGGGGAAGGGAGAGAGAGAAGAGAGAAACACCAATGTGTGGTTGCCTCTTGCATGCCCCCTACTGGGACCTGGCAGGAAACCCAGACATGTGCCCTAAACTGGGAATCAAACTAGCGACCCTTTGATTATTAGCAGGCTGGCACTCCATCCACTGAGCCATACCAGCCAAGGCAAAAACTGTTTTCAAAGAAGATGGAGAAAATGAGGATTCCTGGTTTAATAAAATGTTTAAATGTAGTAATACTTAAAGTACCTTAATATCACTAATTTCCAGAAGCTTTATCTATCTGTCATGTGGCCTGGGGCTAGGAAATAAGCAAAAATAACCTCTGAGTGACCAATAGAAAATAATTGCTTGAGTAATTAAAGAGTCAAGTTTATGACATAAATGATCTCCATTTCATAGTCAAGGAAATTAAGGCTCAGAAAGGGGAACTTGCCAAAATGTATACAGCTGGCCAGTTAAAGAACCGACATTCAAAACTACCGCCATGCTGCTACTTCTTGGATGCTACAATATTTATAAGTTGTTTTCTTGCTTGGCTTGGTTTAGTTTTGGTTTCAGGGATTTTTTTTGGGGGGGGGGTGTTTTTTTATTTGTTTGTTTGTTTGCTTTTGAGTTCTTCCAAAGCCATTTTTTTTTAAGATTTTATTTATTTATTTTTTTAGAGAGGGAAGGGAGGGAGAAAGAGAGAGAGAGAAACATCAGTGTGCGGTTGCTGGGGGCCATGGCCTGCAACCCAGGCATGTGCCCTGACTGGGAATCAAACCTGCAATGCTTTGGTTCGCAGCCTGTGCTCAATCCACTGAGCTATGCCAACCAGGGTTCCAAAGCCATTTTGGTGACCTAAACCAAATAGGACATTTCTGGGAGGAGACTGCGGTATCACAGAGAGCTGAGGAAGAGCTAACAAACAGGGCCAGACCAGCAGAACCAGGCAGATGGGGAACCTTCTCTCAGTGGCTCATACGATCAGGCTCAGAGATTCTCTGTTCAGGTTTCAAATTCCCAGGAGAGAGAATCTGGTTTGCCTTCCTGGATTAGGTGTCAGCAGCCCTACCAGTCAGCTCTGCCCAGAGAAATGGGAGTCCTGGACCCCAGACATGGCCACTGGATCGCATCCTGGATATCAGCTCTTCTTAGAAAAAGGGGGATGCCAGTTGGCCAGGCAGACCCCCAGGTGTGCCCCAGGAGTATATTTTCTGGGGGAGGGAAGAAAACAGGAGTGCCCTGTCACCCAGAGAAGCTCTTGTTTAAATTCTGAGCTAAAAATTCAGCCTAAGCTTTGCATATTGTTCCATTTATAGTTTCATCATTATGTGAGGTTGCAAACTTTGGCAGCAAATCTGCAATTTTAAACTCAGTGAACCCCTGAAAGTGTTTAAATTCATCTTAACAGCACCAAGGTGACTACTCTGGAGCTTGTATTCCAAGGGCACCTATGGGTGTTTAGGGATTAGAGGGATGCTCAGGGCAAGGAGAAATGAAGACATACAATCTAGAAAGTTCAGAGTTGTCTGGGAAGCAGGCTGTGCTCACTCTCCAAGAACCCCTGGGTGTTCCCTTTAAAACAAACAAACAAACAAAAATTATGCCACGTATTTGATTTCATTTAGCCATGTGTTTGTGGTCATTGCATAGAAACCTGCCCATGCACAGCCACTCCTATCAAGCGATAACCAGAGGTGCCTGGCCTAAATTCCAAACCGCATTTAAGGTTATTAGAACCATTAGCTCGAACTGGAGTTCAGCTATAGAAACAAATCACTAACCAAATTAAATGGCCAGTAATTCAGCCAGCCTTTCAAAGTCAGGAGGTTTGTATACGAATCAACAGCAACAGTAACTACCTTTGCATAGCACCTTAACTGCTATTTCAATTGCATTTCTCTACAACCCTGAGAAAGCTATTATTATAACTTTTATGGATTAGAAAAATGAGGCACAGAGTTTTGATTTTGTCTAGAACAGGATATTAGAAAATCCCAGAGAATGAGGACTTGAATTCAGTTCTTCTGACCCAGCCCTAGGCTGATATCTCTTATAAGGACCTTCTAATAAATTCATCCCTTCTTTTATTCCCTTTATGTCATCAGCCTTCTTTCAGAATATGTTACCAGGTGAACAGAACAGCAGAGTAGTTAAGTACCTGGGATCGGAATATGTTACCTAATGATCCTCTGCCTTAACACGAAAGGGCTGGCTTTTCCATGCCAGTGTAAATGAATGTTGTAAAAATGCAATGGTCCCTGACTGGTGTAGTTTAGTGGTTTGGGCGTTGTCACACAAATCAAAAGGCCCCAGTTGGATTCCTAGTCGGGACACACGGCTGGGTTGTAGGCCAGGCCCCCGGCTGAGGGTGTGTGAGAGGCAACCAACTGAAACATCTATGTTCCTCTACCTTTCTCCCTCCCTTCCCCTCTTCCTAAAAATAAATAAATAAAATAAATAAATAAATAAATAAATAAAATATATTTTTTAAAAACTCAATGGGCCCTGGCCAGGCAGTTCAATCGGTTATAACATTTTTCTGATGAACCAGGGTGGCAGGTTTGGTCCCAGGTGGGGGCTCATACAGGAGGCAACCAACAGATGCATCAATGGGTAGAGCAGCAAACTGATGCCTTTCTCTCTCTTTTTCCCTCCCTCCCCTCTAAAATAAATAAATTAAAAAAATTTTTTTTTCAAAGAATACATCAGATTAGTTTCTCTGCCAAAGAAAATAGTGTCACAATTTTCTCGGGCTCTAATTGCAAGAACAGTTGGGCTGGAGCAGATCCTGTTGACCATTTGTTGCCAAATCCCAGATTATACAATAGACAAGAGGAGTTTTCTAGGACTACATTAAAGTGAGTATAGTTAGGGTAAGGATTTCAGGACAATGGAACCATAAAGAACCTTATTCTAATCCTCGGGCTTGAAATCCAAAACCAAAGATTTTGCCTTTGCCTCTTAGATGTCAATCAAAATTTAGTTCAGTCTCAGTGTTTGTACATCAGTCTTCAGTAATCGCTATGGATTAATAATTGTCTGGCTTTTCATCACCCCTTGGAGTGGGAGCTGGGTGAAAGTGGCATGGAAGTGGGTAAGATTTGGGGAGAGAGAAAATCAGCCTCTTCATGGTTCTGATTTGTGTTTTCCAAACTCTGGGTCAAGGCTTCATTGGTGGGTTAAGTCAATTTACTAGGTCAAGATGGATTTTTTTTTTTTTAATGAAATACAGGGCTTGGCAGGAATAATGCCTGCTTGAGTGTGGTTGGTAGGGTAATAATATGAGTGTAATGATTTATAGTTTTAATTTGAACATTTCACCTCAAATGTCATATAGTGTGCTTGAGTGTGATATTGTTATATTACAGAATTACATGCTTATGATTTCGTAATAAAAGAATTTGTAATTAAAAAAAGGGGCATTATATGTGCCAGGCCCTGTAGAACAAAATTAGTCAAATTGGAAATATTAGACTATATCACATGCAGTTGGGGTAAATAATGTTTCATGAAAGATTTTTAAATTTTTTTAAATAAATATTTTTGTGTATAGTGGTTTGCCATGTAAACTGTATATATTTTTTTTTACTTAAAGTCACAGTAAAAAAAAGTTTGAAAGCCACTAGCTAGGCATTGAGAGCTAAAATATAAAGGTTTATAATCCTCTCCACTTAATACTAAATCCCAGCTGTTAGTAACACCATTACCACCACCCTGGCTGGTGTGGCTCAGTTGGTTGGAGTGTCTGTCGTCCCATAGACTGAAAGGCCACAGGCTCAACTACTGGTCAAATTGAGGTTTGATCCAGAGTCAGAATACATAAAAAGCAACCCAATCAGTGTTTCTCTCTCACATCAATGTTTTCTCCCCTCCCCTCCCCACCCCTCCTCTCTTCTCTCTCTCTCCTCCTTCTTCCCTCCCTTCCTCTCACTCTAAAAACAATGAAAAAATGTCCACGTGCAGATAAAAAAAAAATTAAAAGAAAGAAACAAACTTGCTACCAAGAAGTATGAAACCAAAACCAAAAGTGGCAAAGATTTAGAAGCTTGATTTCATAAATATTTCTAAATTTCCTGTGTTAATAAGTGTAAAGCAGGATTGGAAGGTTAAAAACAAACTAAAAAAAAACATACACACATTTCAAAGAGTAAATGTTCTTTTTTTTTTTTTTTTTTAATTTTGAGTTTGATAAATTGATGCATGTTAGATTTTTTTTTTTTAAGATTTTATTTATTTATTTTTAGAGAGAGAAGGGAGGGAGAGAGAGAGAGAGAAACATCAATGTGTGGTTGCTGGAAGACATGGCCTGCAACCTAGGCATGTGCCCTGACTGGGAATCGAACCTGCGATGCCTGGTTCGCAGCCCGCGCTCAATCCACTGAGCTACACCAGCCAGGGCGTGAGTAAATGTTCTTAATATAAAAATTCTAAATCAAGCCCTGGTTGGTGTGGCTCAGTGGATTGAGTGCCGGACTGCGAAGCAGAGGGGTGCTGGTTCTTTCCCAGTCAGAGCACAGGCCTGGGTTGTGGGCCAGGTCCCCAGTGGGAGGCGTGCAACAGGCAACCACACATTGATGTTTCTCTCCCTCTCTTTCTCTCTCCCTTCCCTCTGTCTAAAACAAATAAATAAAATCTTAAAAAAAATTATAAATCAAGAATACAATATCTAATATCTCAATAGTAGAAAAAAAGGCAAAGGTAAATCATTTAAAATAAAGGGAAAGAAGTAAAAAGATGCCCAACTTCACCAATAATGTCAATTAAAACAAGATTTTTTTTTCACCTTCCAATATTTTTTAAATATCCAGTTTTGTCGAGGATGTAAGACTATAAAAGGCATCACATACAGCTGGTGAGACTATAATTAGATAAACTGAAGGGAAAATTGGCACTATACACTAGAAGCCTTGCAAGTTGTGTACCCTTTGCCTCACTAATTCCTCTTCAAATAATTTATCTGAAGGAAGCAATCGTGGGTGTGTTCAAGGTTGCCTACAATACTAAAAAGTTGGAAAACACTCTCACTGCCCAACAATAGAAATGTTACGACCTCCTTTGTATAAAAAAGTTAAAAATAAATAAGCACATGCATAGCAGAGTTCCCTAGCAAAGCCGGACCTGGACGTAGAGTTCTGGCTCTTTGTGGGCCTGGAAGCCTAGTGACGCCCTTGGAAATTCATTTTCCTGAGCTGACAGATGAAGGCAGGAGGATGGAAGAGTTTGGGGAATGAGGCTTGGGAGCTAGCAAAAGCAGAAAATGGGACTGTTGAATATTGGTGGAGACAGGTTTGAGACAGAAGCAGAAAAAGCTGTTCCCATGAGAGACTTTGTGAGACTTTAAGTCTAGGGCCTGGGATTAACAAAAAAGACAAAATGTGGTCATCAAAAGTGTTCTGGTGAAAGTAAAGCAAAGCAGATAAGAGAATGTAAGAAGTGTGGGGGATGGGGGTCTTTGCAGGTTAATCTAGGTCAGAGAAGACCTCTCTGATGGATTGACATCTGTCAGAGACCTGAAGGAAAGGTGAGAGCTACTAAGGGAATCTAAGCAGAGGAAACAGCAAGTGCAAAGGCCCTGAGGTAGCAACATTCTAGCTGTATTTGAGAAAGAGCAAACAGGCAGTGTACCTGGAGTACAGTGAGCAAAGAGGGGAGTGTGAGAAGACAAGGTCAGTGAAGTAGCAGCATCAGGTCATTCTATAGGACACTATAGCCATTCTAAAGATTGCCTTTTACTCTGAATGGATGTGGAACTTTGGGGGGATTTTGAATAGCGAAGGAACCCGACTTATGCTTTTAAAGGATCACTCTGGAGAATGCCATGTAGAGAACAGAGTTGGGGGACAGGTGGGAGCTGAAGACAGAAGTTGGAAAATAGTGAGGAGGCTACAGCAATAATCCAGGCAGGAGGCAGTATCTTGGACCAGGATGACAACACAAGAGGTGGTCAGAAGTGTTCAGATCCTGGGTACATTTTGGAGGTAGACTCCCAGGATTTGCTAATGGATTGGGTGAGACGCTCGCGCGCACGCGCGCACGTGTGTGTGTGTGTGTGTGTGTGTGTGTGTGTGGACAGTGGGACCCCACCTCTTATCAAGTGAATCAGTCTCTCTACAGATAGTTCATGGTGTTTCTTAAAAGCTCCCCAGGAGATTCTAATATGCAACCAGGGTTGGGAATCACTGCTTTAGGTTGGTAGGGTTATAGGAGACTTACGGTTTTTTCATATCTTTATTTCCCATACTTGTGGCAATAAAAGTTGCAATAAGGAGGGGAAGGATACTTTAAACGAAATACTGCCCCTCCCCCAACATGGGTATAAAATGTAGATAAAATAATAACCATACAGCTTTGTTTTAATGGTCATATCTCCTCTTGCCAAATTCCTACCATCCTTCATGGCCAGCAGAAATGCCACCTTCTCTCTGAAGTCCACTGAGCTTCCCCAACAGTCTGTGATGGCTCATTTTTGCCCGCTCCTGCGGCCCATGGCCTGTCTTTTTAGAGCTTAGTTCTCCAGTGTTTGTACTTGGAGTCTACTTTTTGCCTGGAGAGGGCCTTTCCTACAGACCCACTCTGGATACTGTCCAAACATGCCCTGACAGGTGCTATTTGTCCACAAATAGAGGTTCTATTTCTCCCAGTCCAGCTGGGAGGTATGGTGCAAAGAGGACCCTGGAACATCAGGCCATGGGGACACAGAGGTAGGCCAAAGGCTGTCCCTGGATCTGGGACATGCCATGGCCTCCTGTGAGGCACTAGGCTCCTGGTTCATCTGTCCTGAATCCCTGACTCCTGGGAGGCAAGAAATTAGCTATTTGTGGAGGACTCAGGCTCTGGAATGTATCCCAAGTTCTCTGGCACTAGGTGCCCCATTTGGAGGCCTAACAAAAAGCTATGAAGAGTGGTGGGAAAAGCCTCTTCCCCTCTTACACCTCCTCTCCACCAACTATTTAGTGTCCTCCTTTTTTAACTTTTCTAAGTTTCTCATGTCATTAAATATTCTTCAAGGATATAATTTTAATGACCACATATTATTCCCATCAACCATAATTTAATCATTTCCCCATTGTTCAATATTTAGATTATTTCTAACTTTTACTATTACATTTAATACCACTTGGTAATTCATCTAAAAGGAATCATTAGAATGCAGCCCCAAATTTTGAGGCTGTACCCTAGGGGAAAAAGTCTTTCATTTTCCACAGTCTTCTACATCTTCCTTTAAAATTCTGCTTTGGAAAGGCAATCACTCTTGCCAGTATCTGAGTAATATTTATCTATACTATTATTATCTGCATCTATAGATAGCTTTGAAGTTCACAAAGCACTTTTGTCATATTATCTCATCTAATCAATACAAAAGCACCAATGGGTTATTATTCCCATGTTACATTTGGGGAAGTTGAGGCTCAAACAGGCTACGGGAAATATTCAAGGTAACACAATGACTTAGTGCCAGAGCCAGGATGGGGGCCCTGGTCTTGGGACTCCCAAAACCACACCCTCTTCTATGTACAAAGTACTATGCTAGAGATGAAGGGGGAGAAGTAGATAGTGGTAGAAGGACAGGTCTGGAAAAGCTCTTTAAGGCAGAGTGGTCAGTGCCATTAGTAAGATAGAGAAAACAGTGCTATAGACTGTGCCTTGTAAAGACAAAGCAGGTCCTCTCATTTGGGGACACTGCAGAAGGCTTTTTGAGAAAAAAACGACTAAAAGTTAGGTCTTCAAGAATGAGTAGATCTGGACATTTCCAGAGGTGCACTGAGAGATAAATGGAAAGAGTGGCTGTCTAGGGAAAGGGCCGGCACAGGGAGTGGAGATGGGGGAGGAATGGAACTGTAATTGTAGCCTCACAGAGGCTGTAGCCAGAGGCCTTGGAGATCGTCTAGGGAGGAAACCAGAGATGTGGAGTGATGTCAGGAAGGAGGTACCAGGCAAGGAACGGGCAGGTCTAGATTCTACTCTGGCCACTGGTCACCCAGGCCAGTGCTCCTTCATTACAATAAACTTTATCAATCTAAAACTAAGGGACCATTTTCCTGGAAGAGTATCTGCTGTGAAGTATTGGATCAATAACCAGTGGCAAGCTGAGGAATCAACACCAGATCTTTTGAGGGGTCAGCGAGGAGGCCACCTCAGTGGCTTGCCAAGGTGACAAAAGAGGCCCGAAGAAGGTGGAGCCAGAGGAACAAAGAGGAAGAATTGAAGAAATAAATATTGCAAAAGGGGCACCGTTGGTGCCTGATCAGTTACAGGAGACAGCCTAGAGGAAGGGACTAGATATGAGTTTTCAGCCCCTTAGAGAAAGCACCTTTAGAGTGTGAGAAGAGCAGAGGGGAGAATGGGTGGGAAATTGGTGAGGGGCTGGAGAGGGCAAACAGACTTCCAAGACGTTATGTACTATTGCAGAGCAGTGTGCACCTCCTGCTACTCTTTGTGAAATAGATATGTGTTGCTATAATTCTTCTGGAAAAATACACAGGAAAGTGGTATCAGTCATGACCTTGGGGGAGGGGAATGGGTGATTGGCTGACGAGGGTCAGCTATCTCCCTTTTATGTTACATTTTTGGATTATGAGCCATGGGCATATCATATCTAAGGGCAAAATAATTCCAAGATGTTTTTCGAGTTGTGTAGTAAATGGAAGGAAAGCAAACGAACAATGAGAGAAGGGAGTAGCAGGTTTTTTTCCCTTAGGATGGGGAGATTTGAGAACCTTTAGAAGATGGAATTGAAAATGTGAGGGGGTGGGGGTTAGGTGGAAGAGAGGCCAGCAGTGGGAGGAGAGAGAGCATTGAGGCCCCGCGGAAGTTGGTCTTGCAGAGGAGAAAAGGCCTGTCTTCTGTAGTAGCCGAGTGGAAATGGTGAGGAGGAAGCGAGGAAAATGGAGAGCAGCGCCAAGTTCGTGATATTTACACCCGTCGGACTGGGAAATGCTCGTGGGTCTGAGAAGAGCGCGTACTCAGACCTAACTGGTGAAAATAGGAGTTGTTTTTGGTTTGGGGCTGTATATTCACGGCAGCACCGTTTATGGTGGTAAAACACAGGAAACAAAGGGAGGGCATGAACGACTGTACTCTAAATGAACGGAATTGCCTTTGTGCCGCGGATTAATATTCGGTCATCAAAAGACTAGATCCCAGCTGGGACTCGGTGTTTCTATGGTATGCTAGAAAAGCAAGACGCAGGGTGCTGTATATAATGCCACTTTGGAAGACAAAGGAAACACCCTGTGTGTGTCTGCTTTTGCGTGAGCATGGGGGAAATTACGGAAATATAATTTTACGCTGGTTAAAATTGGGATGGGGAAGACGAGGGAGAGAAAGAAGGGGGGGAATCTTTAATACTTACAGAGCAAAAGGAGCAAGTACAAAACAAAACCCCAAAACACCAAGGACCCCAGGGTCGGCGACAAAGACTCTGAGTCAAGGAAGACCCTGGGCGCAGGCGGGTGGGGCCGCTCCGCAGCCACGCCGCTGCGGCTTATTTCCAATTCGTGGGCGTCAGCGCAGGCGTGTGTAGCACGCCGCCTGGGTTTCTCTGAGCTCTTTGTTAAAGGCTGATGGCGAGAAGGGGGAGGGCGTTACGCGCTGCCAGCGCTCCAAAGGGCGGGCGCGGGCGCTGGGAGCTGAAGGACAGGCCAGAGCCAACGGGCGGGCGAAGGGACCCGACTCAGTTCTCAACGGGCGGTCTCAGCAGGGACCCAAAGCCCCAGTGCTCGAGCGGAGAGCGTTGGAGGCCACCGAGGAGCCCTGCGCGCCCTTCGCCCTTATCTGGACCCAAGGCTAAAGAGCCCACTCCCCAGGTCTTTTCTCTAAGCAGCCATGGCTGCCTGCCCTTCCTCCTTTTCTATTACCCCCCCCCCCCCGGCCCTCATAACCTGTGATCTACTTTCTGTCTCCACGAATTTACCTATTGTAATTATCTCCTCTAAGTGGTATCATACAATATTTGTCCGTTTGTGTCAGGCTTATTTTGCCTGGCATATTGTTTTCAAGGTTCATCCATGTTTTAATGTGTCTGGGAACTTAACTATTTTTTTAATTGTAAAGTGTACATGAAATGTATCATTTTAGCCCATTTAAATGTGCAATTAAGTGGCACTAAGTACATTCACATGGGCACTATCCATCTCCAGAACTTTTCCATCATTTCAAACCGGAATTTTGTACCTATTGAGTAATAACTCCCTCAATGCCGGCAACCACCATTCTACTTTCTGGCTCAATGAATTTTGGGGTATCGCTTTTTTGTATTATCTGCAATGGCCTTGTTCCCTCTTTGTGGGATTGAGGGGGATAAGCCCTACAATGGAAAATATCCAGATAGGGTATGACAAGGATGTCAAAACCTGGTCATATGAGAACAAGCCGAGGACACTGAGAATGTTTAAGAAAGTGAGGTTCTGGGATGATTTTAATTCACCTAAAACAAAACAAAAACCCTGAAGGTTTTAGTTTAATGAAAAATTTAAAAGGAGTCAACAGTGTGATGTAACTGGAAAAGTTACATCTTTTGCTTAAATGAAAAGTGGTAGTGTAGGAAAGTGGTTAGAACTGACCTGTCAATAGCAATGTAATGTGACTCATTTTAAATTTTCTAGTAGCCACATTTAAAAAATAAAAGCAGTAAAATATTTTACTTAGCCCAGTGTATTCAGAATATTATTTTAATGTAATTAATTTAAAAATTAATGAGATATCTCCAATTCTTTCATATTTAGTCTTTCAAGTTAGGCTGGACACACTTCAAGTACTCAGTAGCCACCATTCACTGTATTTGAGCACAGGGTTGGAACCTGGTACTTGGGTGTCATATCTGGGATCAAAACCCATGTTCCATTCCTTACTAGGATGGGTGAATGGGCAAAGTACTTTCTTAATTGTTTCTTCATTTATAAAGTGGAACTAACAACAGTACCCACTCCATAGGGTAATTGTCAGGATTAATGGCACACGAAGCACTTAGAATACTCAGTAAATGCTGCTTGTTAGTGGTAAATTAGGTGATTACTAATTTGAATTACCATCATAGGATGTGGCTGGGAGACATTCCAGAGGGACAAAGTTAAAAGACAATGGACAAACTGAGAAAACCTGCTTGTAACACATATGACAAACAAAATGCTATTTTTGATATGTAGGAAGTGCTTGCAAATAAGTAAGAAAATGAGAAATGTGAGCGGGAAATTCAAAAAAGGAGACACTTCGGAAGTAATTAAAAAAACAACAACAACAACAGGAAGACATTTGAAATGAGTTCAACCCTCCTAGGAATTAATAAAAGTAAACATGTACCATTGTTGAGTAACAAATTTGCAATAACCAGAAATTGGTGGCAGCTAATACTGAAGAAGATGTGAGACCAACTCTTTTCAAATCAAGATTTTTCTGAAGTTTTGATGGTCAGATTTGATCCCAGATTATCAGGATAAACAATCTAAGCACTTGCTACAAGGGGGAACTAGTCAAAGAGCCTTTTCTATCCACCTTTTTCCTCTTCCAAACAAAGGTGAACAGCTGACAAACACCTTCTAACAAGTTAGTTTTTTTCCTTGTTATATGCGCAATCATTTCACATTTGCTTTGCTAATAGCCCTTACCACTAGGGTTGACGTTTCACATAGCTTGAAATAGCCCCAAATTGTTCCAAATTTAGGCAGGGCTAACTGACATTCTAACTTAAGCCACAATACCCCCAGAATACTCTTAGACTTCTGGCTAGCTCCTTCTGGAATGCTCTGACTGCCAGTAGGGTCAGCTACATAATATGGGGCCCAGTGTGAAATGAAAATGTGGGGCCCTTTTTTCATACAAGGAAAAAAGCTTTTCCTTTTATGAAGTCACTTTCTCAACCTATTGTGGTGTTTCGTATTTGCTATTGTAATGCTCTCCCAAGTGAAAATACTAGGGGCAAGTGCAAACCCTCACAAGTGCCCCCGGGCCGTACTCTGAGCTAGCTAGCACTTCCCAGTCTGGGAAAACTTAATCTAGTGGCAAAGATGAGGCTAACTCAGAGTGATCTAAGTCATTAGTCTTGTGTTTTTCTGCATTCTGCTCCACAGCAATGCCTTGAGGCAAAAGATGCCTCATGGTGCAGCCATCTCAAGGGGAGGGAAGGTTACAGGATAACAGGAAACTGAGAAGAAAAAAAAAAAAAACATTGGTTAGATCAAAATATTATCCCTGCACGTACACCACTGTCTGAGAGCTAAGTTAATGAGTCAGTCCTTGGAGAGCTGATCTATTCTTTGTGTGTTAATAAATCAGGTCTTGAGATAAGCTGAGGGCCACTCAAAGCTCTGAGGTGAGCTGATACCCCAGGGATCTCTATGAGTGGCCAGCTTGTCATGACATGTTGACCCCATTCTGTTTTCCTGCATACACTTCTGGGAAGTCATATACCCCTGGACTGTTCAGGGGCCCAAGTGGAAGTGATGGGTGTGGTTAGTTAGGGATGAGAGGTGAGGCCTCACCCTGCGTCGTTCCCTTTCTTCAAATCCTGTTTTGTTGCATCATAAAATGCCTCCCATCAGGGTCACTTCCAGGCCCCTGCCTTGGAGGTAAAACCCCCAGGCTTCTGTGAATTCAAAAAATGATACTTACCTAGGATGCCTTCAGTTAAAGTTCAGGGACCAGCCCATCCCATTCCATGTAAGGCTAGATTCTCCAAGTGGGTGTTCCCTACCACTCCCACTCACTGAAAATCCAGCATTAAAACAAACCAACACAGGTTCCCTCACTTTAGTGGAACAAAGAATTAGATATGATTCTTTCCTGACTCAGAGGGAGGGCCCAGTACTCATACAGCGGCAACTACTTGAGCCAAAAGAGGAGGGCCTGGAGTGGGGCCAGAAAGCACCAGTCTGGCCTCATTTGGGGTCCTCTCCAACTGCAGCTGCCCAGTGTCTTTAGGGACCATCTCTTCCCTGGGAGACTTCCCTACTGTTTGGTGGTTGCAGTCACCCTCTGGCCTACCTGAAAGATGTTCCAGTGACCACTTGAGCTTTGTGAAAGAGTGAGAAAGCTAGCAGCCCCTTATTTATCAACATTGCCCTTTTCTTATCAGCAAGCATTTATGTGATTAACCACCTTCCTCTGAAAATCCTTTTTTCCTTTTTTGGGGGGTATATTTTCTATCTTCTGATTCATTCGTTAGTTTGAATTGTTTGCTGTTCACTCAATCAGCAAATATTCATTTGAGTGTCTGTACTACAGCAGGCACAGTACTGGATGCAGGGGACGCACGGGTAAGATACCTGGTCTCTCCCTTTAGCTTCATCATTCATAAAGGATTTCCCTGTTTCCTGCCTACTCCTCCACTTCCTCCTCCTGTTCCTCTCAGTTCTCAATGGTGACATCTCCTAAGGCTTTTTCCTTTGGTCCTCTCCTTTTGTGCTGCACGTCTTCACTCCCATAATGCCAATACTACCACAGTGCAAACGTCCCTTAAATCCTACCCCTCATCTAAAACTCTCTCCTGACCTCCAGATCTGATTTTCCAACAACTGACCAGTTATCTCTACTTAGACATTCCACTAGTTATTCATGTCCAAAAAAATGATTCTTCAACTTCCCATCAGCCCCACCCCATTCTCCCTTCCTCCTCCTCCTAACCATTTATTCTTTTGACTTCAACACTTATGTCCATGAAACTCTTTTCCAAGCATCTATGATAAAAGTTTATTTTTTTGGACTCCTAAACCATACCTCTGCCCTTCCATAAGACAGTCAGTGATCAGCATCTACAGATTCTATAGTCATACTGTGTCCCACAGGTGTCTCCATTTCCATCCCCAGCACCACCCTGGCTGAGTCTCTCCTGGACTGCTAAATAGTTTGCTGCCTGGTTTCCATGATGCTGACTTTTTCTCTTTTTATTTATTTACTTATTTTTCTTTTTCATTTTTTCTGTCACCATTTATCACCACGATACCCTCTTCCACCTCCCCCACCCCTCCCCACCCCACATTCACCACATTGTTGTCCATGTCCATGAGTGTTTTTCTTCTTTTTTGCTCAACCTCTCCACCCACCAGCCCTGTGCCCCCAGCTGTCACCCTGCTCTCTATGAGTCTGTCTCTATTTTGCTTGTTAGTTCAGTTTGTTTATTAGATTCCACATATGAGTGAATTTATATGGTACTTGTCTCTCTCTGGCTACCTTATTTTACTCTGCATAATGTTCTCCACATCTATCCATGCTGCTGCAAATGGTAAATTTTTCTTCTTTTTTATGGCCAAGTAGTATTCCATTGTGTAAATGTCCCATAATTGTTTTATCCACTCATTTACTGATGGACACTTGGGCTGCTTCCAAACTTGGCTATTGTAAATAATGCTGCAGTGAACATAGGGGTGCTTTTGAACTAGTGTTTCGGGTTTCATGGGATAAATTTCCAGAAGTGGAATTGCTGGGTCATAATAACTTTTCCTCTTCTAATTCACAGCTCCCAGCATGCTTTTTTCTTGGCTGAAAAGTTGTCACCACTGTCACCAGAATAAAATGCAGAATCCAAAACCTGACACCCAAGGCCCATCAAAACAACTCTGTTCTTTCCCACATTTTCTATTTTCTCTAACACAAGCCCTGAGCTTCCACCAAACTGAACCACTATTTTCTCCTTCATTGCTCAGGCTGTTTGCTCAGCCTAACGTGCTTCTCTAATTCCTACTTTTGCTGGTTCAAATCAAAGCCCAACCCAACCTCTCCTATTCCATGAAAACTTCTCTTCTCTCCAATAGTTGGAATTTTTTTCTTCTCTAAAGAACCATAGCTCTTGATGTGTACCTCTCTGAGACCGACATATCTTGTTTTGTTTTACCTCTCCTAGTGAACTGAAACTTGAGGGCAAGGGGAGTTGATTTGCCATGGTTGTATCTTCCAGACCCTAGCAAAGAACCTTATGTACAGTAGCAACAGAATGAAGTACAAAAAGAGCAAGATCTTAGAATGAGAAGCCCTGGTTACTGGAGGCCTGAATATAGTTAGTTATAAAAGTACATGTTGTTAGTGGGACTGGGTGAGCACTAAATATCAGGTCCTGAATGACAAAGATTTCTGTGAGTTCTTTAAATAATTTATTATTTTATGTGCTTGAGATACGTGGGGCCCTCTAATGTATAGCTTTCAGAGTAGCGGGCTTTCTTGCCCCCTAAGGTCTAAGTTTTAAAAGTAACAATCTAGTAGGCAGGGTAAAACAAAGCAGGAAAAAGAGAATTCACTATTTTTTCTTTTTTTTGTAGCACTATTCTAACTAATTGTAGAAGCAAAGGCAATTGATAGAAAACTTTTTTTATGATTAGAAAATCAGCCCTGGCTGGCATAGCTCAGTGGATTGAGCACAGGATGCGAACCAAAGCATCACAGGTTCGATTCCCAGTCAGGGTACATGCCTGGGTTGCAGGCCACGGCCCCCAACAACCGCACATTGATGTTTCTCTTGCTCTTTCTCCCTCCCTTCTCTCTCTAAAAATAAATAAATAAAATTTAAAAAAATAAAGCTAACATTATAAAAAAAAAGAAAATCACAGAATCTTGTTATAAAAGTTTGTAAACTGCCTTGGCGGGTGTAGCTCAGTGGATTGAGCACAGGCTGCGAACCAGGCATCACAGGTTCGATTCCCAGTCAGGGCACATGCCTAGGTTGCAGGCCATGTCCCCCAGCAACAGCACATTGATGTTTCTCTCCCTCTCTCTCTCTCCCTCCCTTCCCTCTCTAAAAATAAATAAATAAAATCTTAAAAAAAAAAAAGTTTGTAAACCAATAGCCTCATTATACTTAATGGAGTAATTCTAGAGTTATTCCTTTAAAGTCAGGTCTAGAACAGGGGAAGAAAGGGCACTATTTTAAAACATTGTTCTAGAAATTCTAGTTATTAAAGTAAGACAAGCTCTCAAAAATAAATAACAGCTCTAAAGAGTTGAAAGACAACAGTGTCATTATAAATGATATGCTACTTTACCTAAAAACTCAAGAAAATTTTTTGAAAACCACTGGTACAGGCAAATTCATAATTATGTATATTACAACAAAAGTTACAAAATAAATATATACAAAATAATAGATTTCTATATGCCACTAATTTACACTTAAAAATATAATAGTTAAAAAAAAAACCCTTATATAAGAAACATCCAGAGCCTTTGTGAGGAAAACTACTTTACCTAAAGACCTAAAAGAATAACTAGAGAAACATTCTGATGCCTGGAAAAATTAAATATTATTCCAAAATGAGTGTTTTCTCAACACCATCAAGCAATTCTCTAATTCTCAGCAGACACTGACTGGATGTCCTACAATTTAACTCAATTCTTACACTATTCACTTGGAAATAGCATTAGATTCCACAGTAAAGGTCTCAGTGCCAGAAAACTGCTTCCACAAGTCCAAGTTGTTCTCTGTGCTTCTGACAGAATGATTTTAAATTGGAGGCTCCCATGACCCCCTCTTCAGACTCAATTAACTTATATCACAATTACAAAGACATCAATTTTTCACTGAGACTTACTGTCTCTCAAGTACTTTGTATATTCTATTATTTAATCTTTCATAGCAATGCTAAGGAACAGGTAATAAAAACATAAAATAGACTTCAGGTCAAGATGGAGGCATAGGCAAACACGCTTTGCCTCCTTGCGCAACCACAGAAAGTATTACAACTACACCTCAAAATAAATAACAGCCAGAATTGTCAGAAAATCGAGATGTATGGAAGTCTGACAACCAAGGATTTAAAGAAGCCACATTTATCCAGATGGGTGCCTTTTTTACAATAGGCCACACTACTAAGACAGGGAATCAAAGCAGCTCTACCTAATACACAGAAACAAACACAGGGAGGATGCCAAATTCAGGAGACAAAGAAATATGGCCCACATGAAAGAACAGAACAAAATCCCAGGAAAAGAACTAAATGAAACAGAGATAACCAGCCTCTCAGATGCAGAATTCAAAACACTGGTGGTCAAGATGCTCAAAGAACTCATTGAGTATAGCAACAACATGAAAAAGACCCAGGAAGAAATGAATGTTACACTAAATAAAATAAAGAAAAATCTACAGGGCACCCACAGTGGAGGAGATGAACCCAGGACTCAAATCAATGATTTGGAACATAAGGAAGAAAATAAGCATTAAACCGGAAGAGCAAGAAGAAAAAAGAATAAAAAAAATGAGGGTAGGCCCTGGCTGGTGTGCTCAGTAGATTGAATACCAACCTGCAAACTGAAGGGTCGCTGGCTCGATTCCCAGTGTAGGGCACATGCCTGGGTTGTGGGCCAGGTGCTGGTAGGGGGTGTGCAAGATGCAACCACACACTGATGTTTCTCTTCCTCTCTTTCTCCCTCCCTCCCCCTCTCTAAAAATAAATAAATAAATAAATATTTTTTAAAAATAAGGGTAGTATAAGGAACCTCTGGGACTTCTCCAAACATACCAACATCCGAATCATAGGGATGCCAGAAGGAGAAGAGGAAAAGCAAGAAATTGAAAACTTATTTGAAGAAAATAATGAAAGAAAACTTCTCTACTTTGGTGAAGGAAACAGACATACAAGTTCAGGAAGCACAGAGTCCCAAACAAGTTGGATCCAAAGAGGCTCACACCATGACACATCATAATTAAAATGCCAAAGGTTAAAAGTAAAGAGAGAATCTTAAAAGCAGCAAGAGAAAAGTGGAGATTTAACTACAAAGGAGTTCCCATAAGACAGTCCACTGATTTCTCAAAAGAAACTTTGCAGGTAAGAGGAGACTGGCAAGAAGTATTCAAAGTGATGAAAAGCGAGGACCTACAACCCTAGATTACTCTCTAGTAAAGCTATCATTTAGAATGGAAGAGCAGATAAAGTGCTTCCCAGACAGGTAAAGCTAAAGAAGTTCGTCATCACCAAGCCCTTATTATTACATGAAATGTTATAGGGATTTACCTCAGAAAACGAAGAAGATCAAAACTATGAACATTAAAATGGCAACAAACTCACAACTGTCAACAAAGGAATCTGAAAAAACTAAAACAAAGTAAACAATCAGAACAGGAACAGAATCACAGATATGGAGATCATTTGGAGGGTTATCAGCTAGGAGGAGGAAGGGAAAGAATGGGGAAAAGGTGCAGAGATTAAGAAGCGTAATTGATAGGTACAAAATAGACAGGGGTAGGTTAAGAATAGCATAGGAAATGGAGAAGCCGAAGAACTTATATGCAGAACCCAGGGACAAGAACTAAGGAGGTGGGGAAATGCTAGAGGGAATGGGGGTATCAGAAAGAGCAGGGCCAAAGGGGAGAATTGGGACAACTGTAATAGCATAATCAATAAAATATATATTTTTAAAAAATATGAAATAATCCCTGTTTTTCTAAGGAGGCAATGAAGGCCCCAAATCAATCACCTAGTAAGCATCAGGACTAGGTTTCAAAGGCACGTCTGATTTTTTTTTTAAGATTTTATTTATTTGCCCTGGCTGGCGTAGCTCAGTGGATTGAGCGCGGGCTGCGAACCAAAGCACCGCAGGTTCGATTCCCAGTCAGGGCACATGCCTGGGTTGCAGGCCACAGCCCCCAGCAACTGCACATCGATGTTTCTCTCTCTCTCTCTCTCTGTCTCCCTCCCTTCCCTCTATAAAAATAAATAAATAAAATCTAAAAAAAGAAAAGAAAAAAAAGTTGACAGAGCGGCAAAGAAAAGAATTGAAGTTAACAACAACAAAAAAGATTTTATTTATTTATTTTTAGAGAAAGGGGAAGGGAGGAAGAAAGAAAGGGAGATAAATATTAATGTGAGAGAGAAACATCTACCAGTATGTGCAACTAGGATGAACCCACAAGCCAGGCACATGCCCTGGCCGGGAATTGAAAGTCCCTTATTTGTAGGAACAAAGACAGGAAACAACCTAGATGTCCCTCAGTGAGAAGCAGTTAAATTACAGTAATGCATACATTGTAAAACTCTGCATCTTAAAAATAAAAATGAGAATGTTTTCTATTTCATTTTCAAGATATAGTGTTAAGTGGGGGGAAAAAAGCCCCAAAAAACAAAGTTCAGAAAGTATGTACAGCCTCGACTGGTGTGGCTCAGTGGATTGAGTGCCGGCACGTGAACCGAAAAGTCGCAGCTTCGATTCTCAGTCAGGGCACATGCCTGGGTTTCAGGCCAGGTCTCCAGGTGGGGCTGCGCAAGAGGCACCAGTCAATATATCTCTTACACATCGATGTTTCTTTTCCTCTCTTTCTCCCTCCCTTCCCCTCTGTCTAAAAATAATAAATAAATTAAAAATAATAATAAATAATTCTTTAAAAATATTGGAGTAAAGATGAGTATATATTTGTTTTATCTTGCACATGCATAAAAACCATATTAGAAGGATAAACCAAAACCTAACAACAGAGTTATCTATTTGGGGCAGATCAGGAACCAGAACAGGAGACAGACTTTCACCATATACCTTTTAATCTATTTTTTTAAAGTTTTGACACATGGAAATGAATTACCTATTCAAATACATATAAACATTTAAAAGGCAAAGTAAAATAAAACAAAACTCCTTCCCTTTCCAATCTTCCAAAAGCCTGAGACATCTTTAGAGGGCAGTTTGTATTCCCAATTCAATGAGTCACAGAGGGCAGCAGGCCCCTGGACTCCTCTGGTGGCTCTAACAACAGCGTCAGCACACAGACTAGGGAAGACTGCTCTGCCAGAAAGCAGTGCCAAGCCAAGCACACCCTCTTCCCCTATCCTTGACTTAGAAAAACAAAGCCAATAAGCAAATCCACTCATCAGCATTTCTGAAGCCAACTGTTAACCAATCCACTTTTTGCCATTTACTCTCCTTTTTTTCTTCCTTTTTCCAGAAAAACCTGGAAAGCTCTGTAAAACTACAAAATGCCTTACTAGTTCTGGCTGCCTTTTATTTATTTTCCTCCTTTGGCCTGTGTCATCCTCTCAGGCAAGGACCGCAGTGTGACTTCCTGCCAGCTCGCCTGCAGGATTCATCTCTGTGTCTTAAAAAAAAAAAAAAATTCTGCTTTTTTCCTAAATCTACAAACCTCAAGTTAGAGAAAATTTTGTCCAACTCCCAACCCAAAGCAGAACATCTAAGTTGTAGAATTTAACAGAGTAAATGTATTTGGTCTTAAAACACAATCCTTCAGTTTCACTTTGTCCATCCAATCAACTTGGAGTGACAGCTCTCATAAAATATCTGCTCTTGCTAAGAATCTCATGGGGCAGGTCTATTTGTGTGTGAAGTCTAGCAGCACAGAGAGCCCCAGTAAATTTCCATTTAGTAATTCAGTGACTGTTAATCGACACCTACTATGTATCCATGGCCATCTGAGGCCTTGGGCTGGGTACAGAAACAAACATGAGACCCAGATCCTGCTCCCAATCTCTAACAACCCTGTTCAGGTACCTTCAGCTCATAAATGCCTCTGTACTAATTCATTTCATTCTTTAAATCCATTTGCAAGGTATCAACTGTAGCACTAGGTTGTGGACATTTTCATTAGTGTTAGTAATATTTATAGGAATGACTTTCTCCCCGCTCTCCTTTTTCAAGGTTTTGGGAAATAATTTTTAAATTGCAAGCATCATAGCCACAGTTCAAACTCTAGTTAATATAATCCACATAATATTCACTAACCTTTCAGGGTGTTAATTTAGTCATAACAGTGTTGTAGCTTTCAGCTTTCATTAGTTAGAATTCCTTGGCTAACTCATGTGCAAGAAATTTGAGATGTATGCCAGGTGTGTTCAATGAAAGATTTTATACAAAACAAATGTGAGTCTAAAAGCAAGTCATTCTCAGTGATGAGCTTGGCAGGGATTCAAGTGACTAGTACCATACCACAGACTTCCCCCGCAGATAGTGGGCTAGAACATGGCCATGAAGCATTGTTAAATTTGTTAGGAGCACAGAGCAGAAGGCTGCATGGAGGCTGCATGTCCATTCTCTATTACATGTGTACAGTGTCACCAGAAATGTCACCATGGGATTCCTTCTGCACTGGCTTATTCTCAGAGGAAAACCCCAACCAAGCCGAGCATAATGAATACCACAGACTGTAAGCAGCAGCAACAAGCTATTGCACCATTGTGGCTTCCACATATCCACACAAAACACACCAACAGGAAGGTGTTATGTTACTCAGGTTTCCTCTCAGGACATCCTGGCTTGAAACACAGTTCTGTCACTGAAAAATATAAAATAAATGACAGACGGGAAACTGCCAGATCATGTCCATGAAAATCTCAGGAATCTGTCGGCTTGCAAAGGAGAGTTCAAAAGCTGGCATAAAAACCAATCATTCCCGTTACTGACATGTACTTTTTCTTCCAGCTGAAGAGAAACATGGAAGTGTGGGGGCTTGGGGAAGGCTCCATGCACAGATTCTGAGCAGCCAGGGCCTTGTCTTAAACAAACAGCCTTGGACCAAATTTATAATAAGGATGTGACAAATTCAGGGTACAAGCATTACTGCATAAAGTGGCAGACTGCATTTTGCCTGTGACTGAAGATTGCCTGTGAGTTTCCCAATGCCCATGGGCTTTGCCAAATGGTGTTGAACAGAGTAGACGGTTCAGTGCAACAAAAAGTATAAGACTACACATTGAACACTATAAGCTGTCTCCCTGGGGATAAAAAGGGATCTATTAAAATGAGGGTGTAGGCCAGGGCCTTGTTTTCCAGGCTTGTCATGTCAAACTCAGAATCTGACAGAGCACTCATCCATCCATTCATTAATTTATTCATTTACTCATTCAACAAGCATTTACAGAACACCTCTGAGGTTTCGAGCACTATGCTAGGTGCTGGAAATGCAAGTTTCCTGTCTTTGAGAAGTTCACAGTCTAATGGTGGAGAACCAAGAAGACGAACAGTTCCAGTAAGGCCCTATGATGGGTGTTCACACACAGTGTGTCCTGCCTTGTTTCAAGTATTGTGGCACAGAGAAAGTTGTGGAAGAATAACCAGAAACTGTGATGCCTGAGTGGAACATTTGAAGAGTAAGGAGGAATTAGCCAGGGGAAATGTGAAAGGAAAGAATGTTCAGGCAGTGGGACCAACGTGTGCAAAGGCACACAGAAGAAAGAGAAAACGTGGCTCAGGCAGGGCCTCACATGACTCAGTGTGGATGGAGAATAAAGGGTGAAAGAGCATGGGGTAGAAGAGATGAGGAAGGATGGGGAAATTAAAACCAGGGGACCACGGCTCTTATTGTCATGCTAAGGTAAGGGCCAGGTCTTGTGTCTGATTTATCTTCCATGGGACTCAGACAGTGATGGTTACATATTAGTTGCTAATAAACATCTGAAGACAGTGAAGAGCCGCTGAAGGTTTTTAAGCAGATGAGTAAGGTGGCCAGGTATGCCTAGGAGACAGGAACATTGGGGGAAGACTTGAAGAAGGTGAAATGAAGACAGGAAGACAAGGTAGGGACCTGAAGTGATCCCGGTGAGAGATGAAGATGGGCTGCACTGAGGCAGTGCCAGTGTGGGTGCGAAAAAGTGGGTGGATACAGGATCAGCACACTGTGGGGGGTAAAGGGGACTGTCATTTTTAGGTGAAAGAGTATGGTTACTTTTATGATTTCTCATGGGCCTACTGACCACATATAGAAAGTATTGGTAACCTGCAGCTTCTAAATAAGACTCAGACTATAAACCTGGGTGAGATGACACTTCTCAGATCCCACATCTCAGATCCCTGTAGAACTTTCCTTGTGCTTACTCCCATTGCCTTTTCTGTGCAGAGGAAGCAAAAAGGAAACACCATTCAAAAAAGGATGACACTTTACCACCTGTATGTGACCAACTTCCTTCCACACAGCCAGCCTGGGTTGGCAAAGGGGCCCCATCTTTCTCTCTTTACACAATGTCTGAGGGATTAAGAGATCAATTCAAGTCCTTCTTGTGCAGAAGAGAAAGCCAGAACTCCAAGAGGTACAGAGACTTGCCCAAGGACAGAGCTAAAGAGCATCAGAGATAGCCAAGAACAAAGTCCCCTCCCCCTCCTATTAGGAATTCCATTAAATTTCCCCCAATCTTATCATTAACAGAGGAGCAGGAGTGGTGACAGGTGAAGCCAGGAATTTTAAGTCATTGAGCCAATTTCGGTCACAAACCCCATCCCTATTTCCCCAGCTTCAGAGAGAATATGGTGATCACTGACTCCATCTTGCAGATCAGTGCAGACTTTTGAGGAGCCGTTGTACATCTCCCAGTCGTCTTCCAATTATCTGTTACCACTAATATGGGTACTGTCCTACTTGGTCTTTCCCTCCTCAACCACTAATTTCTACTTCTTTCTACTATTGTGTCCTATTATGCTCATAAGCTATCAAAATGTGTTCAGAATGTCAATATTTTTGTGTCCCAATTTCATCTCTGACACCAAGAAGTATGATAAATATTATAGTTCTGAAACTCTTGGTTCAGAAAATAATACTGTGGAAGACAAGATGGGCAGGTTGAAATCCCTTTCTCAACTTCACCATTTCCAGTCTCCTCATGCAGCTGTGAACAGGGAACCCCTCCTGAGGAAAATGTGGTCTCTGCACCCCCACCCAGCTCAAGGCCTGCTTTTCACCCCTCTCTACTACCCCCCACCCTGTTCCCAGGAAAAGGAGCTGAGAAGGTGCTACATTTTTTTTTTTATTGGTTCTAGAGAAAGAGGGAGGGAGAAATAGAGGGAAATGTTGCACCCCAAACCCACACACCAGGCATGTGCCCTGAGTGGGAACTGAACATTTGATCTTTCTATTTGCAAGAAAGATGCCCAAACCACTGAGCTACACCAGCCAGGGCTGAGAAGGTGCTACTTTTACTCTTTCCTCTTCCCTCTGTAGTTCTATCACAGCTTACCAGATTCACACTTGTCTTAGAACCATAGTGTTTATGTTTAGGGGTCTAGGGTACAATTTCATTTTCCTCTATCACACCTGGCTTTAAGAAAAAAAATGCTCTGTTCAGAGATCTTGGCTTATTTTCCCCAGGCAGTGAGTCATATTCATAGACAAATTTTATTTCCTGGGTCATAACCTGGTCAGCTCTGCAACTTACAGAAAGTGATAAAAGACAGTGTATACTTTTACCTTTGTATCAATTTGCACATAATTCATTTAAAATTTGGAGGAAAAACACAACATATCCTCTCACCTCCCCACCCCTTGGTTTGTTTTATCTCCAGAGCACATCTGATATACTATATAGACTTTCCTCTCTTCAGCATTCTTTCCATCCCTCCTTTCATAGTCTCTCTCCCTCTTTCTCTCCCTCTCCCCTCACTAGAATGTAACCTTTTTGAAGATAGGGCTTTTGTCAGTTTTGTTCATTTCTGCATCCCCAGTACCCAGTTCAGTCCCTGGCACATAATAGATACTCAATAAATGTGGAATAAAAATAGTCATTGACCAAACAGTTGATTTTTCCTTCCTTTTCTCTGAGGCCTACCTACCACACCCTCTCTTGCCACAACAATATTTTTCCTTTTACTTAACAGTTGACAGATCAGATGACCATATACTTTACATCAGCTAGAGGGGAAGTTCACTGAAGTGGCAGGGGGTATTTCTTCTCCACCTCTGACATCTCCACCTACTGAAATTGTATCTATTTGGCAAGTCCTACTCATCTTCTCTCTGGCACCATCCTTGAGCCTTCCGTGGTAATCTCACAGGAAGGTTAACAATAATACAAGGGTTGTATTTCCTTGGCAAAGCTGGCTTCCTGCCTCCTGCTCTCCCTCCACCTCCCCTCAGCAGACAAGAAAGGAGTGCTATAATAAATCATAAATTCCTAACTGGGCAGGTCATGGTGGGTTGTCAGACCCCAGCCTATAGCTTCTATAGTGAAAGTTTTCAAGCAAGCCTTGTCCACTCTTCTTGTGCATCTAAGTTAACACAGCTTTGAGATGCCAGAAGTAATACACCTAAAGACATAACCACCCTTACAAAAGTACCTAATCTTCTGATCCATGCCCACTTTACTTTCTCCCACCCTCATGCAGTCTTCCTTACTCTCTGTAATTCCAAATATATAAAAGAAGCTGCGAAAATGTTATCCTTTGAGGTCTTGCTACCCAGTATATGATGTCGCTTTGCTCAAATAAACTCATAAAAATTCTCTATGGGTTTGGATGTTTCTTATATTGATAGCCCTTTCCCATAAGTGCTCACTAGGCAGTGCTTCTCTTGCTGAATTTAAATAAGGGGCCAGATCTGGGCCTTACACTTTGAGGCTGGCCCATGCAAGCGGATTCACCTCTCAAACACCTATTTTTTTTTTTTTTAAGCTCATACAGAGTCCTTTGGTCATATAAACCAAATGATAATGTACCAATTTACATCAGGAATGACAGACATTCTAATAGCAATCTACTAGAATTCTTGAATTAGCCTGATTGGCGGATCTTTTTCTCATGGGTTAAACATTGCTTGGTAAATATGGACTTAGAACAAAAGTAACCAACCTAAAGTCATGTTTCTCATTTAGGGCAGAGCCCCTTTTCCCTGCTACAGGAGCAGTGTGCACAAGGAAATCATGGAGCTCAAATCCCCTCAGTCAAGACCTGTCCTTCCTTAGGCAGTCCCAGGGCTAACTTCCATACTTCTGAGGATGGCCAAACACCTGCTGAGTCCCACAAACTGCTTTATAGCACGACTTATTAGATGATCTAAATTACAACCACTTTCCAAACGATAATCCTTCCTTCCTGAGATTGTTCCCGGACATATGATCACTGTTAGGCAACAAATGTATAGACAATTTCTAGATTTACTTTTATGGATAGCTAATCATCTATTACATGTGGATTTTACTGGTCTGAGGCAAATGGATTACTTGTCCCTTAGGTGCAGAATCTGTAATGACAAAACAGAAGACACTGCCTTGTAAGTTTTAATAAGTATGTTAAAATGAGTCAGGACAGGAAGGACTGCTTTGGCAGCAAAGAGTATGGAAAAAAAACCTCCTCTCTCCATTGAAAGTATCCCTGGGTTAGCCAGAATCATCTGCTCTCCAATTCTGAAACACAAAAGCTACCTGCCTTGTTCAAAACCAAGTAGTATTTACCCATAAAGCCCTGGATTTTGAGGAACTACTCCAAGACCCCTTGGCCCTATTAGTTTGCCTTATTCTGGGAATTTCTCTATCTGTTGCCCTAGCCAAGTTCAAGATTAAAAAAATGAAAGTGAAGGAGACTTTTCTGCCTTTTGGTGCCTTTCTCGTGTCTGGCATTTCCACATACAACTGAGCAATGGGTATGGGCTGCAACTTTCATGAAATAACACACTGAACACAGCTGTCCTTGAGGTACACTGAATCCAAATTACACAGACACCAGATTTCTGCCATTTGCACTGCTGATGGCAAGTCAGCCATGGTTTGTAGATGCTGCAGGTAAGAGGAGAGGTGGCTCTGGCCAGATGGTGCTAAAAAAAAGGCCCCAATCTCACACAGAAGTCCTTCCATTAACCCATCCATGACCCTGCAAATTGGGAGGGGGTTGCCCCTTCTCTGTCTTTTGGAGCTTCTCAAGCTTCAAACGCTGCCCTTGATGTGTCACTTAACCTGGTTTTGCTTTGATAAAAATGTCAGGCATGACTCAAAGAATGGGGATATTGAGGGGAAGCCCACAGTGTACTATACCTTCACCCATACCCTCTAGGATGGTTCTGAGCATCTCATACTCTTGGGAAGGACTGACTAGGTATTATTGCCTCTTTCTTTCCAGAGCCCTGCAACAGAATCTTACTATGGCCACCAAGAGCACTGGCTCTACCATTTCCTTGCTGTAAATGGAGGTCCAGTTATTTTACCTGTTGAACCAGTTTTCTCCTCTATATAAAGAAAGAGTAATTCTGCCTAGCTCACAGGACTAGCTATGGAAATCATATGAGATAATAATTTGAGTGAAAAGCCTAATACTGTCCCTGACACATCTACATAAGCACTTCATAATACATTAGTTTTCTTTCTACCAGGAGATAGTCTTCCTTCTGTTTACTGTTAGACAAACTTCACATCCCAGGAAAGATGACTGGGCCATAGCAATGTAATACGAGGTGCAAGATTCTGGGAAAGGGCAGCAAGAGGATAATGACAACTGAAGGGTGCCCCAAGGCAGAATGTGCCCTAGACTGGGCTTCCAGCAGGAAATTTTTGGTCTCTCAGTTGCTAAGGCCCAGAGAAAAGTCCACTAACAACCCCTCCCTAAATACTGAGCAAGCCCAGGTTCAACTCGTCAAGTTACTGTTTAAGTTCTTTGCCACCTTTTCTTCCAAAGCCACCGGACGGGTTGTGGAGCTCATAGTAACAGAACTCATACTAGCAAAGGGAAACTTCTATAAAAAGCCAGTACTCGGAACCACACACAGTCTTTTAAGGTCTACCCAAGGATTAATACCACTGCAAACTGGCTCTAAGGGCTGAGGAGGACAAAGTGGGAAAGTAATTTTGTGATTTTACAGACCGCCTACCAGGTGCTAAGCACAGACTAGGAAGTTCGTGAAGTGAATGGTACTACTTGTATTCTCACGGAGAAAACTGAAACTCAGCAGACTTAAGTGGTGGACCGAGTCAAACTCAGATCTCCTCCCAGAGCCCAAGGTCTTTCTTTTTTCCCACCAGGAAAGAACGGCCTGGGTGAGAGCTGGCCAACACTAGGGCGGCGGGGAGTACAACGTGAGCCGCGGAGGCGCGGGGCGGAGCCTGGGCCCAGGAGCCCAGCCACTCTGCTGTAGAGCCGCGCAGTAGAGAGCCTGGGATGGGGTGCGGTATTGCTAGGCCCCACGTGCTCCGAGTCCACTCCGCGGCGCCGGAACAACCGCGGGTCAAATTCCAAGCTTGGCCCCGCCCGCACAAAGGCGCGGCCGCCGAGGGCGCCAGAAGTCCGTGTCCGGCTTAAAACCGGGTCTAAAGGGACGCCTGGGTGTATGTGTGGGGGGGTGCCCGCCGGCCAAGGACCTCCGCAGAGCCTCGCGCGAGGGCGCCAGCGCCCCTTCCCCTCCGAGACCCGCCTCATCAGCACCTTTTCTGCAGCAGAGTCTGGACTCGGCCCCACAGTGGGTCACGAGGCGGGCGCTGGAGCCTGCGCGGCCGGGTCTACCCTATAAGAGGCCTCATCTGCACACCGCCCCAACCCCCTCCTCTCTCCTTTTTTCCCTTCCTCTCTCCTTTCTTCCCCTCCTCTCTCCTTTCTTCCCCTTTCCCCCCCACCTTTCTTCCCCTCCCCGCGTGCGCCACGTCCGCGGCCCCGCCCTCGCGAGCCACGCGGGGAACCCCGGTGACGTCACCACCCTCGCACTCGCCTTCCCGCGCTCTCCAGAAAAGACGCGAAGGTGATTACGTGTCCGAGGACCAGTGCGGCTGCGCAGGATGCCTCCGCCACAGAACGTCGTTCTGTGGCGCCGCCTGGTGGAAGAAGAATGGTCAAGCCGGTCGGAAGCTGCGTTGTGGGCGGGATAACGTGATTAACGTCATCTCGCGGGGGCGAGAGACGACAGCCGCGTGACCAGCTACCACCGTGGCGTTCCGAGTCTCTCTTCCTCCTTTCAGTAGAGTATAGAAGCTTTTTTATGCCCTTTTGTAGTTGCAACCTTGCCTTTTTTTCAAACTTATCGAAGTAATAGTGTTCATTACAAAAATTTGGAAGACTATGAGTACAGCACCCCTCCCTTTCATATTTACTTCTAGCTTTTTTCTTTTTCTTTTCACGTTAAACCACATTGTGATGTTGCTGTATAACATTGGTATTAGGTACAAAAATTTTCAAGGAGGGACAAAGCATTAGAACCTCAAGGCTAAGTTAGAAAAACATGTTCAGGAAAACACAGAAGGGGAAGGGAGAAGTGCAAACTAAGCCAAGGGTAGTGGTTAGTTACCTAATAAGTGTTTTTCACACACAATGTTTTATTTACTATGCACGTGACCCACGTGAGGAAATGGGCTCAAAGGATTAATAAGCAGGTGGCAGGGGTGAGGGATTGAACCCGGGGCTTAAAATATGTACTTTAGGATAACGGTTGTTGGGAGGGCAATGGAAAATGTGCTGCGCAGAAGGCAGAAAAATGGCAGGGGATATGTGTGGTTACAGACGCAGTTTGTTGGTGGGGCTGTCGAGCTCTAGTTAGATCTGAAGAGCAAGGCTAGGGCCTCCATCAGTAGGAGTAACTTTGTGGGAGCATGCAGTAAAGCAGCCACACTAACACTGCCGTAAAACACCTAGCTACGTGCTGGCCGGTGCTCCATCTATACCCAAGGGCCACTATGTGCTGTCATTAACCACCAGCATTGTCCCCAACAGTGGCTGTGAAAGGTGCAAGTCACAATACTAGATCAGGCATTAAGTCTTGCTACTCAAAGTGCGTATGTAGCAAAGTTCAGTACTGTCTGCATGCAGCTTGATGATACAAATGAAGAATCTTGGACTCCATCCTAGAACTTCTGAATTAGAATATGCATTCTACCTAGATCCTTGGGTGATTGCTATGTACATTAAAGAACTGTTGTAAAACAAGTTATGCTGCTCTCTTGGTGAGGCACGGAAGTACAGGATGATAGGAAGACGTGAAGGGAGCTTACCGATCTGGATAATGGGAAGGTAGACAGACAGGGAACAAGGTCTGTAAGGTTTAACATGAGTATCAAATTAGGAGTATCAGAAAATACCACAAGGTGCAAAGGAAGAAAACTAGGAAATCAGAATCTGGGAAATAAGAAGAAAAGAGAAATTGATGGATGAGGTAAGCAGTTCTATCTTGGGAAAATTCACCCCAACAAATAAACACAAGGATTGTTCTCTGTGGCTTTTCTTTTTTATGTCTGTGACTTATGCTGGAGAGGGTCCAGTTCACTTAAAGGACTGGAGGACAGCCCCTGCCCATTTCCTCACTTTTAGCAGCGAGAGTGAGCTTTTCCTGGGTTCCAGTGGAGGGCAAGTTCTGGACTTTTTCTGACTGTTCTTTCAGTGCCTGGTTCTACTAGGGCATAAACAGATTGCAATCTGTAAGTGGCAGGGGCTGGGGGCTAGAATGTGTGTGATGTTTGTGCATGTGTGTATGCACATGTGGGCTGAAGGGAAGGACAGATTATGGCAGATAAGACATAACAGGAATCAGTGAAAGGTCAGGCAGACTTACGTGACTGGGAATTGCTGGACCCAGAAGGCCACTGGGCTGAAGATGACTGGTGCCTCGAGAACTGGGCAGCAGGCCTACAGACCTTTGCTTTGTTGGCTAGTTTTTGAGGTCAGATTTTTTGGAGGTCTAGTGGCCTATCACTCCTCTCATTACTAGCAAAAATGACAGCATTTTTGACAGAGGCAGGGACATGATAGGTTAGAACCAAAATGTTCTGTATGGAGTAACAGCAAGTTGTTCTCATGATGCCCACAATGTTCAGGGCCTCCCAGCGATGCATGGAGGAGCAGTTAAGGTAGCATTCCTCTCAGACCCATTAGTACACTCTGTCTGTACTCTATAGACAGGTGGCTTTGCAGGCATGGAAGGTTTTGATCTATGCACTCCAGAATACAAATGGTGGCTTCAGTGTAGAAAGGCAGTGGATGGGCAGCCTGTGGAGATGCCGTATTCCAATGAATGGAAGAGGTGTGCAAATGGATAGTACAGATGGGTGTGTGTATGGGTGGGAGAAGCAGGTGGGTACAGGGTTTGAAAAGCACTGTTCTGGTGGGAGTACCAAGGACCACACTCATGTGTGGGTGAGTCTCAAATGAGGTCAATGCTGATGGTGTTCCAGAGGTGTCTGGGAGTGGGTGCAGAGGTCCTATTAGTACTTGGGGTAGAAAGGGTATCAAGTTAGAAGAAAGTGTCAATGTATATCTGATCCCCATTCCATAGTTTGATGTGCTAAGATGGACCTTAGCATTTGAATTGGGGCCTCTTTGGGTGGACCATTTTCCTCCACCAGGTGTTTTATGGACCCTGTGGTTCTCTTGAGTCTGTCAGGTATTGCTAGACCCACACATTGCCTGTCACTCACAGGTTTGTCTTGGTGAAAAGGTTGTGACGGCCCTGGCCGGGTGGCTCAGTTGGTTGGAGCATTGTCCTATACACCAAAAAATTGTAGGTTTGATCCCCAGTCAGGGCACAAACCTAGTTTGTAGGTTTGATCTCCAGTTAGGGCACATATAGAAGGCAACCAATTGATGTTTCTCTCTCCTGATTCCCCTCTCTCTAAAATTAAAAACAAACAAATCCTCAAGTGAGGATTTAAAAAAAAGAAAACCTGTGACCAATGTCCTTGAAGTTATCAGATAGAAGATTTCTCAGAATGGGCCACCCACGTGTTTTCTTGAGTGTTCTTGCCTTTCAGGCAGGCTCTCTCCCTTACCTAGTTTTAATTCCTCCTCTTTTCCATACCTGTCCAGCCTTTCCTCTCCTTAAAGCCCAGTGCAAGTTCTAAATTCTCTGTGGACCTCCCTGGACACTCCTCAAGGATTTCCCCTGCTGTTGGAAACACTTGGGAACTCTCCACATAAGCCAGCACCTCAACAATATAGTCTAGACAAGTTAATTTGCCTACCTATCCCCTTTTATGGGCACAGCTCTCCCTTTACTAAAAATGCTCACAGACATACATCCCTCACACACACAAACACACAAATTAAGCCAACTCCCTTTCTTGAGAGTTTTGGCCCTTCGGGCCAGAGAGGGAGTAGAGCATTTGGTCCTGCTCTAGCATGGAAGCCAAACTTTCAGGCATGTCAGGAGCCAGAATCCTAACAAGCCTCAGGAGAGGCAGAGATGGGTCAGATGAAGCTTGGCTCCTGGAGTTCTGAGGCTTAACTAAACATAAGAGTTGGGTTTTGTTATTTGCAATGAAAAGAAAACCAAGAGATTACTTCATGTGGATTTTTCTTGTGTTCCCAAGGTCAATGAACTATAAAGAATTTATACAAAGCAGTGTGATAAAGTGGAAAGAATATGCACTTTGGAGTAAACGAAACATTTTTAATGCTGTTTCCAGCAAGATACTTAACCTCAGAGAGGCTGTTCTTTTTACTTTATAAAAGAAGGGATTAATACCTAAAACTCAAAGAATGAAGACTTAATGAAAAAATAATTAAGTAGGTATGCAAATAAAAATACCTGGCACATAGTAGGCATAAAGGAAATGTCCATTCCCTTTTCGCCTTAAAAACAAACTTCCATTTCTGTGTCTCATATCTCCATTCTGTGGTCAGTGAACTAAGAAGCAGGAACTGAATTTTACCAGATGTTAAATATTTTAGAAAATAAAGAAGGAAATAAATATTAAGTGAATAAGCAATTACAAGCATTAGTTTGACTTGTCAATATTCCCTTGGTACCTGGACCTCTTTTTCTCATTTCACTATCACTTAAATCCCCATAAAAGGTTCAAATTTTCTATCAGGCCAACACAAGGTATAACTTGGAAAAACTAGTGACACTGCACTTTATTTGGTAACAGAATAAAAGGGCATGACTGGAACTTTGACAGGGATGGTCCTTAACATTCTTCTCAACTAGGGTATTATTGACTATCCAACATTGTTAGTGTACAGTGGAGTGTTGCTAACTATTTCAAATGTGAATCCTTTAAGAAGGAAAGTGAGCTGATATTTTTTTTCCTTTAAAAACTTTAGCCAGAAATACCATCCCATTTATAATGAAGACTATACACAGCAGCACCAAAAAAGTCTATTTATAAGAAGAGTTTTTCTTCAAGAGAATCCACCTGGATATGTTAAGAAATTGCATCTTAGCTAAAAGCAGTTCACTGAGGAACTGGGCCATCTAAGTATCTAACTAGTTTTTAAAGTTGTCAAGGGGTGAAAATGTGCAAATTTAGCAGCAAAAGACTCTTGTTTTGCCTCAAGGGAAAGCGATGGTGGTCAGAGGGGCTAGTTCCAAGGGCTGGTCCAGGGGCGGCCGCTGGTCTTGGTACTCTGCCACATGTCCATTCCGGTGGTGACCGTACTCAAATTTGATACGCAGCTCACCAATCTTGGATTGTGGAAGGATATCTGGGATCCATTCGATGATGAAAGGGGTTGGTTCCTTTTGATCTGGGGAAGTGTTGCCTGAAGACAAAAAAGGAACACTGATTAGTACAATTCCAAAATTTGACTCTGGACAGATTTTACTCCATTCAGGAATAAAAGAGAAAAAGAAATTTAAAAACAAACTGAATGAGGAAAAACAAGAAAAAACAACAAGAACTGAGGGGAGGTAAAAGCAATTACTGCTGTATCTATCCAAAAGAAAATTTCAGGGAACTGTCTGGCATCCTTGAATAAAATAAGATCAAGACTTTATGAAAATAGGGCCAGAAGAATCATAAAGAGCCTGGACTGAAAGGAAAGGAAAGCTGAATGAGATTAAAAGGGAGACTAGTAAGAAATGGCTTCAAGAAAACCAGAAAGAAACAATATCTATGTGGTTCTAAAACATATTACAAAATCCTTAAAAAAACAACAAAGTGTGGTACTGGCACAGGTCTATACAGACTAAAGGAACAAAACAAAGAGATCCAAAATGGACACAAACAGAATAGAAATCTAGTATTAGGGTAAAGGCAGCATTATCAATTAGTAAAAGAAATAGAAGTATTTCTTATAATAAGTGGTATGCATCAAGCAGATAACTATCTAGAAGAAAATAAAAGGTGGCAGAATCTTATCCTGTACCTTAGCTGAAGATAGATTAGATTCCAGCCCTGGCCAGGTGGCTCAGTTGGTTGGAGTGTCATCCTATACACCAAAAGGTTGCAGTATCCCCAGTCAGGGCACATACAAGAATCAACCAATGAATGCATAAATAATGGAACAACAAATTGCTGTTTCTCTCTTTCTCTCAAATCAATAAATAAATTTTAAAAAAGGAAACCTAATCCCCAATGTGATGGTACTTGAAAGCGGGGTCTTTGGGAGGTGGTTGGGTTATGAGAGTGGAGCTCTGAAGAATGAGTGCACCTATAAGAGACCCTAAAGAGAGCCTTCACTCTTTCTGTCATGTGAGGACACAGTGAAAAGAATGCTATCTATGAATCAGGAAGCCAGCCCTCACCAGGCATCAAATTGGCCAATGCCTTGCTGTTGGACTTCTCAGGCTCCAGAACTATAAGAAATAAATTTCTGTTGTTTATAAGCTACATAGTTTATGGTATTGTTATAGCAGCTTGCATGGACTCAGACAAGTATATAATTTACATTGACAATATTAATATTAATAAACAGAACCCTCATTTAAATCGGAGTTGGAAGAACCTAAAAGGGGAGCTCTCTCACTGCTCTACTACTCATTGTCAATGACCTCAAACGGGGAAAGGCTACTTTCCACCTTCAACAGGAAGATGTGCTTCTGTTCTACTACTCTAGCAGACAGAAGAAAGATCTTCTCACCTGGCAACCACTCAGGCAATGAAAGACGACTGTTACAACTCAGCCTGTGAGAAGCCACTACACTTCAAACTCCAAGTCTCCTCCAATGGACTCATTACTTACAACAATCCTCTTTGTGAACAGTCCCCATTCCACTATAAAAGAACATTTCCTCCCCTTTGTTCTCTGGGTTTGACATGGTTCACCATTCAGCTGCAGGTCCTGAACTGCAATTCTTTGTTGTTTCCAAACAAACCCATTTTGCTGGAGAAATACCTGACTTTGTTTAAGGTCAATACAACATCTGTTAATAACTTTGCTGTACCAAAAAACACTGTGTCCCAATACTTAAAGACTTTTAGAAATATCAGACAGCCCTGGGGTGTGGCTCAGTGGCTGAGCACTGGCCTGTGAACAGAAAGGTCACCAGTTCCATTCCCAGTCAGGGCATGTGCTGACACATGCCTGGGTTGTGGGCCAGGCCCCCAGTTGGGGGTGTGCAACAGGCTATCAGTTGATGTATTTCTCACACATTGCTGTTTTTACCCCAGCCTTTCTCCCTCCCTTCCTTTCTAAAAGCAAATAAATAAAATCTTTTTTAAAAACAGAAAGAAATATAAGACATTTAGAGAAACATAATTGTAACAGGAAATTGTATCATGAGCCTTTGGTCTTTGGCAGGTCAAAGAGATAATGAATGAAGAGAAAGAAGACTTGAATAATAAAATAATGACTCATTTTAAAGCTATGTTAAACTTTATAATAGGTTAAATAACATTTGCTAGTACAAATTCATATATTAGGTTAGTGAGAAAATAAATCTAAATTCCTAAAAAAATAGAAATTGAAAAGGCATATATTCTGACCCCAAAGTATTAGAAATTGATAACAGAATATAAAAATCAAAAGACTCAACCAACTGGAAATTTTAAATAAAAAGTACTGAAGACACAAAGAAACTAAAATATAATTATAGATGAATATAAAAGATTAGCTGAGAATACCATTTTAGAAGTTATATAAATAAAATAATTCCAAGAAAATGTAAGACTTAAGAAGCTAGGAAACATCACACAGACAAAAGCAAGAAATAATTAAAACAGAAATTTAGAACAATTGCATAAATACAAAAGCCAATTCTTTGAAGACCATAAAATGGACAAAATTCTGATAGAGTATATAACTTCAGAGTTAGAATAGATTTTACAAGTTGTGTGATGATTGGCCCTGACCAAGTAGCTCAGTTGGTTACAGTGTCCACCTGATAAGCCAAGATTATGGGCCAATCCCCAGTCAGGGCATGTACAGAATCAACAAATAAGTACATAAATAAGTGGAACAACAAACTGATGTTTCTCTCTCTCTCCAACCCTTTCTCTCTGAAATCAATAAATTAAAAAAATTAAAGTCATGTAATGATCGTCTACAGCAAAAATTAGTAAAATGTACATTGTTAACTTTAAACAAATAGCCAGATATTTCTTCAGTAAAATGGGTTTATTAAAGAATAACAAAGTAATGCAATTTGAGACGGTGGTCAGATGGTGAACCACAGTAAACTCAGAGAAACAAAGCAGAGGACTGCTCTTTTGAAGACTTAAGAGGAGGCTTTGTAAATGAAGAGTTCACTGGAGGAAACTGAAAGTTCAAACTTTAATGACTTTCTATTTCAGTCCCCCACTGGCTATGCTGCTGCTACTGGGCAAGGAGGAATCTCTTCTTCCTCTTGCTTAGGTAGCAGTTTCACTTCTGGTCTATTGGAGATGCAACGCACCTCTCTTCCTGTTGGGGTCAGTAGTGTGCACTGGAAGCCGTGTGTGCTCTCTCTCTCTGGCCTCCTGACTCCATTTTAAATGAAGTCACTGTTTAATAATTTTCACAACATTGTTTAAATTTGGGATGAAAATAGATGAATTTCAGGAAAAATATAAATGATCGAAATTGACTCAAGAAAAGATATAAACCATGAATACAAGTATAAATCAGAAGAAACTGAACAGATTTTAGAGAATTGCCTGCAAGAAAGGATTAGGTCCAGAAAATAACTGTTTTAAACATTCATGTAATACAAATTTCTTAAGTTATATAATTTGTTCTAAAGCTTTTCAAAATTTTCTATATAACTTTTACCAAGACCCCAAAAATGACAGCCTCCAAAAAAGAAATTGTAGGCAGCTATCACTATGGATAATCAAAAATTCTAACTAAAACATTAGCAAATAGAATATACATATTTCTCAAAAATCAAATACCTACTAGGATTTATTCCAGAAATACAAGATTATTTTGAGATTAGTAATTTATTTAAAATTAACTGCACATGGGTCAAAAGACAGACCTCAAAAAATGATAAAAAGGCATTTCATAAAATTTAGTATTAATTCCTAATAAAAATGCTTAATAAACTGAGAATACAATGTTATTACAATGAAAAAATATTTGAAAACAATAACCAAACTCCAGTATTCAATAGTCACACATAGAGTAGCTTTTCTCAGAAAAAATATTTTCTGAAATGCTAATGGTAGTCCCCTGAAAAGTCTTCATTGGTTAAGTAAATTTGGAAAAACTTAGAGTAATAAAGTTTAACAGATGTTTTTATTTCAGGACCTTTTTAATATGCAAATTTATTAAATGAATTTCTAGCCCTGGCAGGATAGTTCAGTGGGTGAGAGCATGGTACTAATACACTAAGGTTTCAGGTTTGATCCCCAGTCAGGACAAATACAGGAGCAACCAATGAATGCATCAATAAGTGGAACAAACTGATGTTTCTCTCTCCTTTCCTTTCTCTCTGAAATCATTCAATTAAAAAAAATCACATTTCTAAGAGAGAGATTATATTCAAAGACACTACTCCCTATTCCAACATTTTCTGAGATCTGAGTATATCTTAAAAACCAGAGTAGTGCCCTGGCTGGTGTGGCTCACTGGATTGAGCACTGGCCTAAGAATCAGAAGGTTGCCGGTTCAATTCCCAGTGGTGGCACATGCCTGGGTTGTGGGCCAGGTCCCCAGTAGGGGGTGCATGAGAGGCAACCACACACTGATGTTTCTCTCCCTTTCTTTCTCCCTCCCTTCCCCTCGGCCTATAAGTAAATAAACAAATCAATCAATAAAAATCTTTAATAAAAAGAGTAGTTTTCATATGGCAAAGTGTCTTTCCCACCAAAAAAGCAACTGGTACATTGACTGAGCATCTTACAATCAAAGAAATACAGTATGTAGCATTTCTCAAACCTATCAGATTGGCCAAAAAGCCTATACAGTTTTCCATAAAGTAAGGCACATTTTTCATTTTCACCAATAACTTTATTGATTTAGATATTCTGAGTATGTTGGCTCTCTCCTGCGTGATATAGCATTGATTGTTCTCAATTAATGTCTCAATTTGAGTGCTATCAACTTCAACTGGTCTACCTGATTGTGGGGCCTTATCCGGTGAGAGATCTCCAGCATGAAACTTCACAAACCACTTTTGACACATTCAATTAAGCACAATACCTCCATGCACTGCACAAATCTTTTTTGTGTGTCTCAGTCTCTTTTACCTTTCTTGAAATAAAAAAGCATAATATACCGAAAATGCTTAGTTTTTTCCATCTTCAATATAAAAATGGCTACATAAAAATCACCAATTAGTTTTTTAAAAAATGAACACTGACATGACAGCTGTCACAATACAATCTAACAAAATTGTTTAGAATAAAGTTAAAGACAACTAAGCACTACCAGAGCCATCTTAGGGAAAATACCAAACGAACTTTTTGACCAACCCAATATTCGACCATGGAATGCTTTTTTTCACAGAATACTTACCAGCACCTCTTCTTCAAGAGAGAGTTGGAAAATACTACACTGGAGTTTTTGTATAGTCTAAAATGATAATTATGGCTGCTAGCTTTACTGTTATTCATTGTTGCTCTTGAAATCTTAACTAATTTAACAAGAAAAAAATGATACATAAACATATGATAGGAAACAAAATTATGATTACTTTTCAGGTGAATATAATTGATTTCCCAGAAAACTGAGAGAAACAGCTATTATCACCATTAGGAGTTCATTAACCCTGCAGAGGTCACAGTTGATCTGAGAGATACAAACTTTTTTCTTAGATATTGTTACATATATTGGGTGCATGGGTTCAAGGTCATGATTGATTGTGTGTCTGTAAGTGACTAATGTTAAGCCATAATGTTTAAACCATTTTCTGGTCATAACATGTTAGATGCTATGTATCCAAAACAAGTTGTTTATCAAAATAAATATCATGAAAAGCATTTATGCTTTGAGCATAGTAATATTGTTTGCGATACAAATGTTTTGCAAAGCCAACTATTGAAGATCCTTTTCTAAAAAATTGTTCTTCAAGTACAGTTGTACCCCCCACAACTATTGAAGATTCTGATTAATTAATGTTAAAGACATTTTTTTAAAGATTTTATTTATTTATTTTTAGAGAGAAGGAAGGGAGGGAGACAGGGAGAGAAACACCAATGTGTGGCTGCCTCTCATGCATCCCCAACTGGGGATCTGGCCCAAAACCCAGGCATGTGCCCTGACTGAGAATCAACCAGTGACCCTTTGGTTCACAGGCTGGCACTCATTCCAGAGCTACACCAGCCAGGGGTGTTAAAGACATTTCTTGGTTGTATTTTTAGCAATAACCATGTTTCCATTATTAGAAAAGAAAAATTTTTATTCTTTTTATGTTTTTATATTTCTTTGCTTAATAATTTCTAGGTTACAACTGAAAAAATTGTACTATTTATTATGTAAATATAATAAATGCAAACTTGTAGTGCTTTCATTTTTTTTGCATTTCAGCACATACTAGTAATGAATGTATCAGATATATGTGACCTACGCTGTAATTATTTTGACCACAATCTCTGCAAGGTTAAAGGGGCCAATTTTATAGTATACTAAATCAAGAGCATTCTCTACAAGGGTAGTATAACAAGTTAGAAAAACGATAAACATCATATTTATAGGAGTAGGAAAATATATGCATAGGAACATAGTCACAAGAATTTGACAAAATTATTCTCCTAAAAGAGTTAAGTACACAATTAGAGAAATGAATGAGGCTCGCTAGATAGCAATGCTCAGGTTATTAAAATTATGACCGGCATTCATTCATTCATTCATTCATTCTTCAATCAATAAGTCTTTATTGCATGCCTATTATGAACTAGGCACTATGCTATCTTGGGGTACAGTGATGAACAGAAGAGACATAGTTCACTGCCTTGGAAGAGCTTATAGTCTAGTTAGTGGAAAGAGAGATAAGAAATAGATGGCTAGAAGTGCAAACTCTGGGGTCTAAAACTGCCTGGTGTTGAAGTCCAGCTCCACTACTCACTAGTATAACTGAGCAGGAAGACTGCATCTATCTTCACCTCACTTTATTCATCTGCAAATAGAGATCACAGAATCTACATCTCAGTAAATTAATAAGCAGTAAATTATTTAATACACTGTAAATCACTTAAGATTAATATCTGACCCAGTAGATGCACATTAAGTGCTACTTGTTATAGATGTCATATTATTAAATATTATACAAATATTTGTATACAAGATTTGTATAAGACTATAAAAATAATATACTTTATTTAGCAAATATACAAATACAATATATTATTTTATTAAAAACAAACAAAGAAAAAGCAATTCACCCTGGCTAGGTAGCTCAGTTGGTTAGGGCATCAACCCTATATATTAAGGTCAGAGGTTCCATCCCCAATTAGGGTACTTATAAGAATCAACCAAAGAATGCATAAATAAGTGGAACAACAGTCCTGACTGGTGTGGGTCAGTGGTTTGGGTGTCATACTGCAAACCAAAAGGTCATTGGTTCAATTCTTGGTCAGGGCACATGCCTAAGTTACAGGCCAGGTCCCCAGCTGGGGGTGTGTGAGAGGCAACGGATAGATGTCTCACACATCAATGTTTCTCTCCCTCTGTCTCTATTCCTCCCCCACTCTCTAAAAACAAATAAATATTTAAAAACAAATAAGTGGAACAACAAATTGACGTTTCTCTTTCTCAAATCAATAAATTTAAAAAAATCATCAAATGCAAAAGACTAATATAAAAAATTTACTCTCAATATTGAGGATAATGCAAATTAAAAGAGTGACATAACATTTTTTTTTGCCTATCAAATTAACAGAGGTTTTAAAAAATTCTTTTATACATAGATGGCTGGAGTAACTTATATAAATATTACAATCTTTATGGAGAGCAGTGTGACAAAAACAATCAAAGCCCTAAAAATGTACATAACCTTTGACCCTTCAATTTCACTTTTAGGAATTTATCCCAAAGAATATCCTAAAGAAGTTAGGAAATAATTAAGTAGATAAAAGTTTTATCTAAAAAGAAGTTAAATCTACAAAGAAGCACTATTTATAACAGCAAAATGTTTGAAACAACTCAGAGGATTGATTAGAGTGAGGTACTTTAATATACGAATTTTATGCATTTTGTTAAAAATGTATTCACAATAGCCAAAAGGATGAAGCAATGCATGTGTCCCTTGACAGATGAACAGATAAACAAAATGTGGTATACACATATAATAGAGTGTTATTCAGCCTTAAAAAGGAAATAAATTTAGATACTCGCTACAACATGGATGTTGACAATGTTGTGCTAACTGAAATAAGCCAGTTACAAAAGGACATATATTATATGATTCTATTTACATAAGGTACCTAGAATAGTCAAATTCAAAGAGAGAGAGTAGAATGGTGTTTGCCAGGAGCTAGGAGGAGGCAGAGTAGGGAGTTAGTGTTTAATGGGAACAGTTTTAGCTGAGAAAGATGAAAAAGTTCTGGAGATAGATGGTGGTAATTGTTGCATAACTATGTGAATGTACTTAATGTCAGAGAAGTTAAAAATGGTTAAAATAGTAAATTTTATATTATGTATGTTTTAGAATAATAAAAAAGTTAAAAAATAAAGTTGAAGGTAGATGCAGAAAGCTCACTATTCATTACATATTTTTAAATGAAAAGGCAGCTGAGATATGATCCCATGTTTTAGAAACTCTTCAGGCACAGAAAAGAATCTGGAAAGGTTTACATCAAAATCTTACTGGGGGTGATGTCTGCAGTGGGTGGGGTTACAGGTGGTTTTTCTTTTTCTCCGTTATAAAATCTATGATTTCTGTATAACAAACATGTATTAGTTTTATAATTTTATTTTTAAAGCCCTAGCTCAAATGAAACAAAATACCTTGTGCCATGATTACCTTTACAAGATGAATAAATGTGCCTTCTTTGTTTAAGGTCAAAATCCAAAGTGTAGGACAATGCATTACACATAGTTGACCTTCACAGGAAGGTGTACTACTGAAGCCACCAATCACTTACCAACTTTGAGAAAAGTTTTTAGTTCCAAGGGTCGCAGCACTGGTTGCTTTTCTATACGACCATAGGTTTCTGCTATGCTCTCTACTTCCACTTTAGGGCATTTAAACAGCTCGTAAGTCCCATCCCGGTTCTGGATAAAACTACGGGTAATCTCCAAGGGCATCTGGACATGGAGACAATACCAAGAAAGCTGAGAAAGAAAAACTTTCAAAATAGACAAACACTTGGATGAGAATGGATCTTTTACATATTCATTCTTCCTTATTAAGCACATTCAAATTAATTAAAACTTCCCCGTGTAGTTTCTTGTTTTTTCCCCCTTGTATTTTCAAGTAAATTTTGTCAACGAATCTGCCTTTTCCCCCTTATATCATTCATGGCTTGGCTTTCATCTTTTCTCTGTACTTTAGTTTGAACCCCAGCCAAACCCTACTGCCCTGAACCCCTAACATCTATCTACACGACCACTACTGGCACAGACCTGCTCTAAAATTGGTTTTCACTCCTTCCCCTACTTCTCTGCGAGAGCATTCTCCTACAAACTCTATTGACAGCACCTACAGCTGACCTCACCATCCTGTGTGCTTCACACCATCCTTGGGACTGAGCCAGACAGAACTTGAACTGAATTTTGTCTTTGCCACTAAACAGCAGGGTGAGCTTCTCATAGCCTGTTTCTCATCTGCAAAATACATGAATGAGGTGATACAGGTAAATAACGCCCAACAGATAGAAGCTCAGTGATTATTAGCTCTCTTTCCTCATTTGACTTTGCTCTTGGTTGCTTCTTTCCTCCCAAATTACCACTTGTTCCAGGCAAGAAGCTGCCTCTGTGGTATCTTGCATATAAGGCTTGCATCTTGCATCAAATGTCTTTAGTGCTAACATAGGTTTTCTCTAGGGTTCACATGTAAGTTCTCTAGGTACCAAGCAATTTATTCTTTTTCTGAACGTAACAATGCCTTAAATTAAGGTACTCTTAATGCATCAAATCACATTATACTGAATTTTCTACAATATTTCCTTACTATAAGAACAGAAAAATCCTCCAATTTTCAGGTTCTGCTTGAAAAAAAAGTTTAAAATATCTAATATTTTCCTTGTGAAAAAGAACACAAATTAAGGGCCATTTCTCTAATTGAAACTAAACTGCAGTTTGGTAAGGAACATTTAATTGTGTCAGGCCTACTAATTTCGCAAACAGTGTATCATTTCAAATTATATATTTTTTAGCTACCTGCCAGTTAATCTAGGGTTTGCCATAGCTAATAGATCATTATTTAATTTATAAGAAAAATTATTCCTGTTTTCTGATCTCAAAGGCATAGAAATACTCCAATTTAAGATACTTTTTGAAGCTCTAGGAAATATCCATTAAAATCACAGGACTTATAAAGCCACAAATATTTCTAAAGAATCTCTTCATATTAAAAAAGAATTGTCTTTGGTGTCTATAACTCTAGGAACTGGTACACACATATTTCCCGCTGTTGCTTCCCTCCCTTCCCCTCTCTGCCCTCCCACTATTGTAGAAACAAATTCTTACCTCAGGAGTATCTAAGATTTGTTTAACTTGTAGGATATTAGTGATATGCCAGGTATACTTGGAAAAGGTTCCCAGTGGCAAGGCATCTTTTCGAACAAAAGCTTCAATGTGAAAAGGGAACAAAATTAGCCTACCAGAAAATAACATTCTCTTTCACCATTTGTCACCCAGTTTCTATAGATTTCAGTGCAGTGCTATTCTTTCCTTATAGAATCTCAGCACATTTATAAAAGAAAATCTAAAGGCAAATATACAATAGGGTTTGACATAAATGTAATAATCAAGTGGTAAGAATTTCTGCGATATAAAGTCTCTGATGCACCTTTGAGATGCTGCTTATTTTGGTACCCTAGAAAATTGTTTCTTTGTTTGGTGAAGGTACATGCATAGGACTTCATTATAAAACAGTTCCTTACAACTTTAGATATATCAGAAGTTAAATCATAGTCCTTAAAATAATTATACAGGGTTTAAGCCTGTTAACATGGTTGCCAATCCATTGCCCTTCCTGCAGGATTATGAAAGGGTTCCACCAAAAGTCTGCAAAACTAGCTGAGGGATGAGTTAAAAAGAATGTACTAGGCCTAAAGTTTAAACTGGAAGAAAGAATCAACACTGCTTCAAAAGTCAGGTAGATAAGCTATGAAGACAAAGATTTTCATGGCCCTAAACATAGTGATTCAAAGCTTGCATTATTTGAAAACAGAATTAAACCTCAAACAGTCCCACAATCCTTACAATATCATCAAATAATAATTTGCTTAAGAAATAGCATTAATTTCTAGCTGTAGTTACTCTTGACCAATCTGCCCTGAAAAATCCTTTGTTCCTCCTTTTCTCTCATTTACTACCTTATACTACCCAGTAAGTATGTCAACATGTCTAGTAGAAAGATGTTATATATGAAACCAAGAAATAAGTACCAGAATAATGTAAAGTGTTCCAAGCCAAGAATTACTCTAAAGATGAAATCTTCCTTCATCAAAAATTGAGAGTCACAAAAAGTAAGTTTTAGTTTCTGATATATACTATAAAATGCTTCCAAGAAGCCAGCCCAAATAATGGCTGGAGCCTGCGATGCTTTTGTTGAAATTGGTTTCTGTCTAGAAAATATCAAACTTCTTGGGGGGCGCCTTCATTGAACTTCATTATTGTTCTTTTACCAAGTCTGCACTTTCAGAATTATTCCACTAACTTGTACTGGAGTAAGTATGAGGCCACTGAAGTGTGACTATTATTCCAAGAGCTGACTGGCTAAGGCTTAGTGCATTCAGCATGCAGCTAGAAGTCATAATCCTGAAAATTCCACATGACTTTCCCAAACATAATTCTCTAAGGTCAGGACATTTGTTGCTACTCCCGAGGAAAAAATCCCATACCTGTGGTGGAGTTGGGAAGCCGTTTTTTGGTACTTCCCATAGATATTCTCTGTTGCAGGGCATCAAAAAAGGACTGAGGAATGTGGAACACCAGTGGCTCTGGTTTGCCTTTAGGAAATAAGAAGAAATTCTTAAAGAAATTCACATACAGAACAACAAAGGAAAATATATAAAGAAACTCACTGGACTTTCTGATACATAGAGAAATGGAAGAAATGGAATTGAAGGATAGTAATAACTCAAAATACCACTTTATAGGGATTTCTTTATATAGAGGCAAAAAGAATTGCTTGACCTTTATGAGTCAAGCACTGTCACTAGCCCTACTCTTGATCCCTCAAAATCATAAAAGTATAGCAGACACTTATTCTGCTATATTCACCAAGGATAACTTTTAAGACAATATTCACCAAGGGTAACTTTTCAAATACCCAATTTTTAAAAAAGATTTTATTTATTTTTAGACAGAGGGGAAGGGACGGAGAAAGACAGGGAGAGAAATATCAATGTGTGGTTACCTCTAATGCACTTCTCCACCAACCCAGGCCTGTGCCCTGATGGGGAATCGAACCAGTGACCCTTCAGTTCACAGGCCAGCATTCAATCCACTGAGCCACACCACCCAGGGATAGAAATACTTAACAAATCTTTCAAAGAGACAAGACACTAAGTCGACAAAAGTCAACAGAAAGAGTGTTAAAGGGAGGGGTCGAAAGAATTCTTAGTTTTTCTTAAGAAACTGTCCAAGGGGCTACTTAGCCCCAGTAGATAGAAAACATCCAGAACCACATAGATAAACATACACCTGAAAGAAAGTATATGTTTATTCCATTTAAAGAAGGGTCCAGTCAAGGAACATGTATAAGGGACCCATGAACAAAGACAATGGCAGGGGGCGGGGAGGGGGCAAATATTGAAAGTGGGAGATGGGGGATGGATAGGGCAG